>OX328128.1:72442502-72472502 GCA_946811695.1 Gonocerus acuteangulatus
ATTCTTGCTCTACGGGATTTGAAACATGAAATTTTCGTGTGGGTACTTCCGGATTGTGTCATGAGATCAACCTTATAAGCGGGTTTCCTATGGAGGGAGGGAGGAAACGCGCTAAAGTTAATTGGGCGGATAAATCAAGGGATGCGGATTAAAGAGCGTCGAGTTATTGTAATCAGCAGTGTTCAGCAGTAGCACGAACTTAATCGCTTATTTTTGTAGTTTAAGTTCCATATTTGTTTTTTCATTACAAATATGAAACTTAAGGACAAAAATAAGAGTGGTATGTACACCTCTAAAGAAGTATGTGGTTAAGTTATGTATGGTCCTGTTTAAAAAAAAATCGTAATTGAAAGTGATGGTGCGGAAGACGTACTACCATTTGTAATGTATGGTAAATGTGAACATATTTTATATACGGTGCTAGTCCATCTATTTTAATATGTTTTTAAAACAACAGCGTTTCCACATATTATGTGGATTAGAGTAGAGCTGGAAAACTCTACATCTGGAAACGCAGATATAAGGAACAGAAAAAACCGCGCGTGAATGTGAGAGACAAAATAAAAAAAAAAAAATGTTACCAAGAACGTGTTTTTACATTCGGCAGGACAGGATTAACGGTTATTTCTGCCTTTATTTATGTTTTTTTTTTTCTTTTATAACCTTAAAAAAATGTTTATTTCTTATATTACCTATATTACTTATTCGTCTTGATTTTACTATAGACTGTCTTACATTGTTTTTGTTTACGTTGCAATTGTTTAGTCACTCTAGTTTCGTTCGTTGTAAGGAATAAAGTGGACTTTGTTTTGAATTTCTCTAATCTCTTCAGAATAAGGAAATTTGTCGTTTCGCAATTCCATCGCCAATTATCAATATTGAACATCAGAATGATTTGCTCTTCATTACACATGGCGATGCGAACCAGTACCAAACATAGTTATTCACGACGATGCCGATGCTAAACCTTCAATACTCGACGATGCCGATGCCAAACCTTACTATACTCGGCGATGCCGATGCCAAATATTATTTTACTCGGCGATGCCGATGCGACACGATGCGATGCTGGTGTTCGTAATGAGTACGAGTACATATAAAGTAATCGAGTTACTCGTCCCACGAGTATACGTACTCGTAATTACGCGATGCCATACTTACTCGTGCAGTTCTCTAGTACTTACGTATTAGCGTCAAAGCAGGTTAAAGAGGCGGGTCTCGTTCAGAGATCTGGATCATGGATAACGCATTTCTATTGGTCAATCAATATCAGATAATTCATTGGCAATTGTGTTCATAGTAACCATCTTGTTCCCTTTGTCTTTTTAAGCAATTCATTTGTGCTTTATTTACCCACGCAATTGTTGGAATCCTATTAATTTTAGCGAGTTGGATAGACTAGAGTCGGTAAAATTAATGTAATTCTTTTAATTGGGAGTTGGATTGACTAGGGTTTTGATATATTCTTGAGCGAGCGGAAACGCATAGCATGTAATGCCTAATAAATGTAAAATATCCAATAAAGAGAAAGAAAAGGATTGAAATATGTTTGTTTACAAATATTGTTGTTTGTTATCCTTCATAACCTGCAAAACAGTCATCTGTTTTAAAATATCTCATATCCTAAAGATTATTGCAGAAATCATGCTCAAAACAGGATATGCTCCAGAAGCATTTCGTCAAGGCCGAACAATCATAATCTATAAAGGAAAGGGGCCTTTAAAGGAGATTTCTTCATGGAGACCAATCACTATTTACTCTATTGTGCGTCGGATTATCGAAAACGTTTTAGACTCGGAACTTAGAAAGCAAGTAACATCACATAGTTGTCAACGAGGCTTTGTCAGGGGTCTCCCGGAGCGCATGTAAATGCACGAGTGATAGATGCCATCCTAAAAGACGCAAAAAACAAAAATGGTAACTGCACCATAGCAATGCTTGACGTAACTGGGGCCTTTGATAGCATTGGCCATGAGCACATATTGAAGACAGTAGAATCTAGAGGAGTATCTCCTGACTTGGTCAATGTTATAGCTGCGCTCTTGACAAGGAACAAAATCAAAGTTAGTTTTGGGCTCCATAAAAGTAATTATATTAATGTACTCAAGGGGGTTCCTCAAGGAGGTCCTTTATCGCCTACATTATTCAATCTTGCGATTTATCACCTTTACCGCGAGATCTGTGACCAACAATTTGCTGATACTTATGGCTCGAGAACGCCATGAGAACAGTCATACTAAATGGGTTTGCTGACGATCAAGCTGTCTGCTGTCGAGATGAAAAATCAGCTGAAAGGGTCATTAATAAAATACAAAGAAATCTTGAAGAGATTGGCCTTGCAGTCAATCCAAAAAAAAGCACAGGTATTGAGGTTTCGGAAGGATTATTAAAGACCACGATGCTAAAACTTGAGAATGGTGATCAAATACATACGATTGATAAAGGCGAAAAAGTTAAATATTTGGGTTGCACGTTCTCAGGTGAACTGGAATTAAATGAAAACGTAATCCAAAAATTAAAAGAGAATCTGGATAAGATGATAACTTCCAGCCTCCTGAAACCTGACCAAAAACTTAATATAATCAATCAGTATGTATTCCCCATCTTGACCTACCCAGTTCAGACTGCTCCCCTAATCAAACTTCGTCCTGCAATTCTTGAAGGTGTGGACACCATGATCAGCTCCCTTCAACATTGGTCCATAGCCCAGCGTCTGTCTATGGTCAGTGATGATTTATTTCAGTCAGTGTTCAATTACAGCGATGAAGAAGTCAATTGTGCAGAACGACTTAATGCCCCAACGTCTTCTTACACCAGCATTCCCCCGACAATCCCTCCGAGAGGGGGTATTTGAAGAATGGGCGTCCTGCAAATGGCAAGGTGCATTTTAAAGACACTCCGAAGGCGAACAAGTTTATGACTGAAAAACAAGTTTTGGCAGGCTCGGAATGGACTAATGCGATTAAACTGAATGTAAAATATGCACCTCTTCGTGGTGTGCCAGGTGTAAGTAGACGAATTTTGGGTGAAGTAGGGCCCCTCTGCCGCAAATGTAGTAGAGAGACTGAAACACCAGCACACGTGCTGGGAAAGTGCCCCTACAACTCCCTTCTCGTCACCAGGCACCACAATGTTAAAAAATAAATACAAAACCTCCTGGAAAAAAATACTTTGCATGTTTCGACGAGGTTTACTGCATCGACTCAGAGGGCTCAAGTCGATTTATTGATATTTTGGCATTCCATAAAAAGAGTAGAAAAGCCCTAATCGTCGACCTTACGGTGAGATATGAATGCAATGACCTCGACCAGGCCTCAAAAGTCGACCGAGAAAAAAGGGCAATTTATGAAAAATGCATCCCTTACCTAAAGGAGAAGTTCCTGGAAACTTACGGAGAAAGAGATTTCGAGGTAAGAGGGCTTTGGTTCGGGGCAAGGGGTGCTTTTCCTAGGAGTACTGCGGAATTCTTCCAAGAGTACGACATAGAATTCCAACGTTGGCACAAACTGGCTGAGTCCATCATTGTAGACTCGCTAGGAATCCTGCATCACCACCTATACGGTTAATGAAATGGAGGATAGATATGAAGGACCGTAGGAGGAAAACAAATTTGCGGAGTTACCGATCTATGTTTTGTTTTTTCTTTTGTGTTTTTTTCTCTTTTTTTTTTTTTTTTAATCACAAATTTTCGGACTCTGTGGAAGACCAATCTCCTACTAGGAGTGATGGAGTATGCTGTGTAGTAGCAACCCATTAAAAATGGGCAGCATATCATGAATAAAATGATTTCTCTCTCTTTCTTTTTTCATAGTTAAGAGAATTGATTTTGATCATATTAACCTTTTTATTAATAAATATTGCTTGCCATTATCTAATATGAATTATAACCGTAGATAACGAGTCAGGAAGTAATAGATAACCAGCAAAGAACCTATGAGCTAATCAGTAAGCTTATCAGCGAGTACGAGTAACTGTTATAAATCACTAATGCTACTTCAAAAGTAACTGGATGTAGTCTTCGCAAAAATACCCAAAATCGTTTCTGTCACCGACACCAATTTTTTCCAAAGTCTTCTAAATATTAACCTTAATTTTCTCAGTTTGTTCTAATTGTGGGTTAGTCACCTTGCCCATCATATAAGGAATTGAAAAATATAATTTAGATCGCACAAGGTAGTATTATTACCATATGACAGTCGATTATAGCCTTCATAAAAACCAAAGTTCCTAGTAATCTTTAAGTTTAAAAAAAAAGAAAAAGGAAAAAAAGAGAAAATGCGATATCACATAGTTTTTGGAATCTTCTTCATCGTGATTGCTGTACTCGAGAAGATAGCCATCGGAGTGTGTTGTGCACTAACAATCACCGACTACGCAGTTTACTTGGCCGTCTTCTCTACGCTACTTCTAATAGCAGGGATACTTTACGTCGTAGCTGTCGCAAGAAGCAACAAGGCAGTCAGTATCGTAGCTCTCGTATTCTCCATCCTGTCCATATTATCTCTCGTAGGCCTGTCCATATACCTGATTTATTCATACTTTTTCCCTGTGACAACATACACAAGGCCAACGTATTACTACAGTGATGTTCTCAAAATGCAATACGGATCATATGGATACGGATCTTATGGAAGCGGATCATATGGACGAACTCCAACGTCGACAGAATTGCGGACGACAGCGTTGTTGGCAATGTTAATATTGTCTATTCTTAACTTCGTCATTGTGCTCCCATTGGTAATAGCGGGTACTGTCATTTTGGGCTGTTTCATGAAGAAGTTGGACGAAGAAGACGAATGACCGAACAGTAAGGCCATTTTAAACCTTCTTTGTTTGTTTTGTTTTGAAGGGGGAGGAGGTTGCATTAGTCTGCTTAATATTACATTTTTTTGTGTTGACTATTGTGCAGTTATTTTACTTCTAATATAATTTAGTTATTTTATGGCAGTGAGTTTTAAGACTTGTGAATTTCGTGCCTATGACTATGGATTCGATTAGGGTGGTGGCCTTACTTAGCAAAAAAAAAGCCATCAACCCTATTCTTTATTAACGGGTGGTGACCCCGTGGGCACAACACCCCACGGTCAAAGGTACAGTACATGTTGTAACTTTGAGCAGTGTACGATTATTTTTTAAATAATTCATAAAAAATATTAAATGTAAAGCTAGAACCATGAAAAAATTAAATATGATAAGCAATAGAATACTAATTACAATGAAATAAAAAAATGAATTTAGCCTTAATATTCAAGCTAAAAAAAAATTCAATTTTGCAAAGTGGTCAAAGGTACAACACCTTCCCCTATATATATATATATATATATATATATATATATATATATATATATATATATATATATATATGACAGAGAGAAAGGCAGAATTCGGCACACGTCAACATCTGAAGAAAAAGATTTTTATTTGTTGTTTTTTTAATTAACAAAATAGGTCATATTTGAATAGGGGCTTACGATAAAGAAAAAAAAAAGAAAGTTATTTAGAGCGTCGAAAAAAAATGTTTTGATATGCATACGCTATAAATCACGTTTCGAGACGAAAAGACAATTATAATAAATAAAGTAATCAGAAAAACTGAAGGTTACACATTTTGTTGACCTTTTTTAATATAATTGTAGCGAGAAAAAAAAATCTACACACATTTGAAAGTCATACATAAAGGATGAAAATAAGCTCAATTTAAAAAAATCAGAAAAAAAAACTATTAAAATGTGAATAAATTAGGACTCAAAAATAACTGGATTTTTTACCAAAATTTACAAATAACGTTAGTTATATCGATTGAATCAGTAGATTGAGTTAGAAGGAAGATGAGGGAGTCTACACGAAAAGAGTTGAAGCCTAAAATCGGCCATGCCAGTGTGACAAAGAGCGCGTGAAAAGGTGAATTTTTTAATATTATTGTAAACAAACAATGAAATTAAACGAATTTATTTATCGTATTCATATTAAATGACATTTAAATATATGTATAAATATAAATCAATGAATATAAATCTCCCTACTGGCGCGCTCATACCTTATGACAAGACAGACCATTATGCCAGTACTGCAATACAGCAGTTACTGGCAGACTCCAGACTCAGGCAAAACACTAACTTACCACAAAACATACTACATGAATTATTTTCAGATGATATCAAACATATTACAGACATATTCAAATTCCTTTCTAAAACAAAACAGTTAGATAAAATCTAGCCCACCCCCTTTTGTTTACATTTTGTTTGAATTCTTTCTCCTTTTTTTCTTTACTTTGTTGTTGTTTTATTTCTTCTTTTCTCTTTTATTCATAGAAATAAATATTACTGAGTGAGACCCTTTAATATCTACACAAAGTGAACTAAAGTCTCATACAGTTATTATGTACTACCTTACGATTTGTAGGTTTTAATAGTGAAAACATTGACTTGTACTTTTTATTGTCGCAGTTTTGTCGCCTTTGTTGCGATAAACTAGAAATAAAATAGTATAAATCAATAAGAATGTGATATCGTCTAAATTCATTGTTTACAATCATATTCAGATTCAAATTTTCGTGCGTCCCTACTAGTACTATTGTCACACTGGCATGGCCGATTTTAGACCAAAACTTTTTTAGACCAACACTCCCTCCACTATCTACTAGCTCAATGACTCAGTAGATAGTGGAGGGTGTATCTTCCAATGCCATAGATTTAGAAAGGAGTAGATGACTAACTCCGCTGGTTTTCCCGGGAAAAAGTGAAGCAGGCCTAACTGGACAGCCGCCATCTTGTTGTGGGGAGAGAGGGTCATATGTCCATTAGCCCTAATGCTTTAATTTGACCGATTTTCTCCCATATAGCGCAGTATTTTGCATTTTTATTCAAGTACAAATATTAGTAGAATATTATATTATATAATTATGTAACTAAAAACACAAACTAAGTCCTCACAAATATCCCCTTTACCTTTTTCAAGACAATAAAATCATCAAATTAGTTGAGTTTTTTCGTTGTTTTTTGAATAAATTAATAGTTGTAATAAATAAATTACAAGAAACAATTATTTTACAAGTTTTTTAGTGAAAGCGGGGTGGAAAATTAATTAGCCCTTATTTTAAAAAACATAATGGAATCATTTAATGGTAATATCCTTTTAAGGAAAATCAAAACCAAACTGCCGGGGTTAAATTTTCTTAAAGAAAACAATGTGTGATACACATATAAATATCCATAAAAAATATATAATTAAAAATGAAGTATTTAATTAAGGTTTAATATAGTATAACCAACATTATGTCATGGTGTTATTTAAAAAAAAAACTTAAATTATATTCAAGGTAGGGATTGTCGGGGTTCGGTCACTGCTATTTAATAAAACTACATTTTATCATAAAAATGGTTTTATTGTGCCGACGTTTACGTCCCATTACGTCCCATCATTTCTAATATAAACTCCCCCTCCTCAAAGCTAAGCAAATTTCTCCTTACTTCCCTCCAGACCTTAAGTCACAATACCCCCTATGACGTACAGAATGCACACGACCTCAAAAAACAACTACACTCCCTTCTCATCCCCCCTAATTTCATTTTAGCCTCTCTAGATGCCCAGTCCCTCTTCACAAACATTCCCATAGATAAAACCCTAGAAATTATTGACAAGAATTGGACCACCATCGAACCACACACCAAGCTATCTCGATCTTCCTATCTTGAATCCCTATCCCTCTGCTGCAAATCCGGATACCTCCTATTCCAAGATAAATTCTTCAACCAGATCTCTGGCCTCGCCATGGGTAACTGCCTCGCTCCTGACCTTTCCAATATTACCCTTAATGACCTCCTTGACCAAATCCTCCCCATGTTCCCCGACGATATTATTTTCCTTAAAAAATATGTTGACGACCTCTTCCTCATAATTAATCCTGATAAGATTCCAGAAATTCTAACAGCCTTTAACTCCTACCACCCCCGGTTAATATTCACCATCGAGACCGAAACTAACAACTCCCTTCCTTTCCTTGACATACTCCTTATAAGAAATACAGACGGCTCTATATCCACTGATTGGTATACCAAACCCACTTACTCGGGACGACTTCTCCATTAGCTTTCCTCACACCCCAAACACCAAATCCTCAATACTGCCAGCAACCTAATAAATCGAGCCCTCTCCCTATCCGACACCAAATTTCACCCTGCCAACAAATCCCGACTCCTCGATATTCTTACTACCAATGGATTTCCTACCAACATTATCACCCGTCTCATAAATTCTTTTAATAACCCTAAACCCATCCCCACTACCCAAGACAATATTGTCCCTCAATTCAGAGGCCTCCCATATATCCCAAACCTCACAGAAAAAATCCAAAAATCCCTACGCGATACATTCCCCATTCTAAAACTAGGACTATCGACACAGAACAAACTGAAAAACTTACATACGACTCTTAAAGACCCTATCCCACAAAAAGACAGGACCAATGTAGTCTACAGAATCCCTTGCATCACACCCAACTGCAATAGTGCGTACATTGGACAGACAAAACACCCAGTAAGAAAACGTATCAACAACCACAAAAACGATATACGGAATAAAGACATAAAGACAGCTTTAACTAGACATGCCATCACAGACGGACATGACTTTGGTTTTGACCTATACTCCATCCTTTCCACTGAATCCAACGAAGACAAACGCCTCCTTTCCGAATCAATTTTTATCCACCTAGAAAATAACCCAGTTAATGACAAAATTGACAAAGAAGTCGCCTCCTCTACCTACTCCAACATCTTCCATTTATTAAAAACTCCATCCTAATCCCCTATACCGCCTGCAATATAGCCCTTTATACCTGTCTCCCTTTCCATTAACACAACATTTTATGACTTTATGACCCCTTACTGTACTTCGCCGCTCTTTCTTTCATCTTCTATGTTATCTGTCCATTGGGTGGTCCAGAACCCCCCCCCCCCTCACCAACTCCTTTCTTCCTATGTTTCCCTGTATTAACTGTCAGAAATGGTCCCGCATTTGTGAGGAATAGTTCTCTATCTTCCCATCGGTAAGCCCATATTGTTATTCTTATATCTAATCTAATATGTAATCTGTTATTCTTATATCTGTTTTCCTAATAATCCAAACACTTCTAGAGCACATTGTTCTTCTATATATTATGTTCTAGTATTTTATGTTTTGTATTTTTCCATATATGCATGTATGTATATATGTATGTGTATTTGTGTATGTAGGCATATATATATATATATATATATATATATATATGTGTGTGTATTTCAGTATTACATCCGTCCTACTTGTTTTTTACAGCCCTGATGAAGGCTTGAAGTTCAAGCCGAAACGTCGGCACAATAAAACCATTTTTTTGATAAAATGTAGTTTTATTAAATAGCAGTGACCGAACCCCGACAATCCCTACCTTGCATCATCTACGGTCAACGATCTCCTCTCAATTAAATTATATGCATTATTTGTACGTTTTTTTCTTTTTTAAATATAATATAATATATTGTATACCTGTTCATATAATAATCTGTAGCTGAGGTTTTTCTCTATGAATGAAAAAGTAAGTGATGCAGGATTCATGTTATTATGCTAAAAGGTAAGTTTTAAAAACGTTTTGTTCGAAATACGCTTTCACATGTTGTTATTGACTTTTTCCAAAGTCCTGACTGTTTTCAAAGTTTTGTGAGCTCTTCTTTAAGGATACTCTGATGATAAAGTTTAGAGGGAGCATATTAAAATTAATAAGAAATTTCATGGAAAATTTAATTACTCATTTATTTAATAGTTAATAATTAACACAATTTAAGTGACCTGTTCTTTTTATGGACATAATATTTTAATATATTAATTTGTCTGACAAAAAAAATAAATAAATAACATACATAAGAAATAATAATTAAAAATCAATGTTTCACTTCACTTTCATTATGAAGCAATTGTAATATAATACCATATATATATATATATATATATATATATATATAATTTATTTACATAATTTATAGTAATTTATTATATACATCTATCTAAATGTGAATAAACAAATAACTTAAATATAATAATTTACATCAGTAATTAAGAGGTTTGTAAGAGTAATTTGCTCATAAATTAAAGTGCCTTAAAAAATTACACACACGTAGTGGGAACCTGAAACAACATTTATAAATTAGAAAAAAAAACTAAATTAAATAATTAAAAAATAACTTAGATAGGTACAAATAATAACTGCTTGGTCACAGCGACCAAAGATGGATTCCACGACAGCAAATAATAAAAATATTAGTGAAATTAAGTTAGATCTTGTTAAGCACTTAAAAATGTTATTAAAAAACAAGCAAAAAACGTTTTTAATTCTTCAATAAAAAATAAACACCCATTTATTTGATACTTTGTTCAATGTATTTTTTACTACATTTTTAAATTTTGGTTTTTCATTTATGTTATAATGATGTACAGTTGAAGAAAACTCAATTTAAGATTTGTATATGAAGACTTGAAAATATTCTTTGATGGACAAAACGTTATGAAACAATAAAAAATTATTAAATGGCTGCATGGGTACTTCTTTTCCCTTAAAGATCAAATGTTAATTTGTCACTCAAGTATAAATTTGAACAATAATTATGGAACAGCCTAAGAGGAAAGGATTATATCAACATAAGGTTGCCGATATAGGGCTTAAGCACTTTAAAAGTTTATTAAAAAACAAAAAAAAAAACTTTCTCAATGTAAAAGAAACATCCTTATATTTGATACTAAACTTTGTTCAAT
Source organism: Gonocerus acuteangulatus (assembly GCA_946811695.1). Lineage (NCBI taxonomy): Eukaryota > Metazoa > Arthropoda > Insecta > Hemiptera > Coreidae > Gonocerus > Gonocerus acuteangulatus. The sequence continues at coordinate 72,453,285 of OX328128.1, forward strand.
GTATTTTTTTAAATGTTGGTTTTTATATATGTTATAATGATGTGCAATTAATAAAACTCATGATATATAATGAAACTCAATTTCAGATCTGTGTATTATGACTTAAAACTATTCTTTGATGGACAAAACGTTATGAATTATTTGAAAAGTGCATGGGCGCTTTTTTTCATTGAAGAATTAAATCTTTTTAGCAGGATGGAACATATTTATGTAAAGAAACTATTTTTGGTAAATCTGAAGGAGAGCGTCCTCATCTACGATTTTCTTCAAAGTTTGCACTATAACGTATTTTGATGCACTAAACACGAATCCGTTGAAAAAAAATCCCGCTCTCAACTAGGAAAGAAGTTATTTAAAAAAAAAGTTCACTGTTATGAAGGTTACAAACGATCGCATAAACAACGTACTTGTAAACTCGCGCATGCCCAATAGTCCTTATAAAGAAGTGTAATTGAAATTAACTATCAATTATTAAAATTTACCAACTCTTATTTATTCAGAAACATTTTTTTAAATAATGAAACATTCTTCAAATTTCTTGTTTCGATCTTGAAAAGTATTATATAACAGAAATCCCTTAATAATTAGCTAATGCCTTTATGATTTGTTCCTTCTAAGCTTCTCTAATTCCCTCTAAGCTGTAATTAGGTTTTTATTGTTAGCGTCATTACAGTTTTTTGTAGCAAGTTAAAAATGAAGTTACACGACTTCATAAATATGAAGAGCACATAAATGCTTTTTTCGGTGCGATTGCGGACTTATATCCACCGAACATCGCGTCTGAAGATGTCTAGGAGGATTAGAAGAATGCCTGGACGACTTTTGGGCATAGAATTCTTTTCATTTCTGCGAGTTGGATTGACTAGGGGTTTTGATGTTTTCTTGAGCGAGCGGAAACGCATAGCACGTATTCCCAAAAGCGACAGTTTACGACCAAGTCAGCTACCACAGGTGAGTCTACATTTCAATTACACTTCGTCATTAAGGACTTTTGCGCATGCGCGTGTTTACATATAAGCTGTTTACCCCGTCTTTTATAACCTCCATAACAGTGAACTTTAGTGCTTAATAACTTCTTTCCTAGTTGAGAGCGGGTTTTCTTTTCAACGGATTCGTGTTTAGTGCATCAAAATACGTTATAGTGCAAACTTTGAAGAAAATCGTAGCTGAGGACGCTCTCCTTCAGTTTTACCCTATTTTTATATGTACAATGGCCTAAGGTTGGGGATTTGTTGGCTTTTTAGGGAAAAAAACAAGTCACTTGTTGAGCTTGGGGAAAGAACCTTTGATAATCAAGTTGTAAATACTTACGAAAAAAAAAGTGAATATCCGATCCTTATTTAGCTTTGTTAGTACACCCATAAGCACAGCATGATTGAACCATAGTTGCACTAATATCAGAATAATATTCAATACAATATCTAGAAGAAATTACAAGAACTGTCCAAGCACTACTGACATTGTTTATCCCCATGACAAGATGGCCGCCAGAATGTTAGGAGTACTTCACTAAAAAGTGGGGAGTTAGGCATCTACCCTTTCTAAATCTATGTCCAATGCTGAAATCGGCCATGCCAGTGTGACTACTGACGCGCGAAAATTTGAATCTGAATATGATTGAATATAAACAATGAACTTAAACATATATATATATATATATATATATATATATATATATATATATATATATATATATATTTATTTCGTATTTATTTATTTGAAATCTGTACAGATAACAGTACAATGATCAAGTATTTTGATCCAGATATTATGTACAAGTTGATAAAACTGACAAAAGTAAAAAATAATTAAAAATACAAAATTTGGAAGAAGCCAACCATTGTTGGCACTTCCAGAGGTGTCTCAGTAAATATTTTATTGATCATAAAAAGATCAGGCAAGTAAATTGTCTCGAGGCCACTGTCTCTTGAGCCGCCTGGGGGGATTGTCTGGATGGGATTGGGATGATAAGGATTGACCTTCAGGATTAGGATGGTGAGACAATTTGGAGTGGAACGTTTGGAAACGGGTTTTAGCGAGGTCAAGGACAAATGGGATGTTGAGGTCATTGTGTAGGGTTTTGTTGGATACATAAAAGGGGGCATTTACAATTTTACGGAGGACTTTTGACTGGAATGCCTGTATTCTGTTGATGTTGGATGGTTTTGCAGATCCCCAGAGTTCAAGTCCGTATGTCCATATTGGCCGAATGATTGTTTTGTATATCGTTAGTTTGTTCTGTATTGATAATTTAGATGAGGGTCCAAGGAGTCGTCTAAGTAGTCCGTATCGTTTGTTCAGTTCTTGTCTTTTCAGTCTCGTGTGAGGGTTCCATGTCAGTCGGCTGTCAAGGTATAATCCTAGATATCGAACCTCGCTGGATACTGGTAGTGGAGTGTTTTTGAGGTAGACTGTAGGACATGATCTCCGGTTTAGGGTGAATGTAACCTGTTTACATTTTTCAGGGTTGATTTTAACTCTCCATCTTTCACTCCAATGCTGAATAGCGGTAAGATGTTCCTGCAGGTGTTGGGATGCTACTGAGGGATCAGGGGAAGTTGATAGGATGGCAGTATCATCTGCGTAGGTGGTCAGTAAGGTATGAGGGTGTGTAGAAATAGCCGCAGTGTAAAGGAGGAAAAGGAGAGGACCAATAATACTCCCTTGAGGGACACCAGCGTTTATGGGGCAGGTCGGGGAAAGACTTGTACCTTGTTTAACTTGAAAGGATCTGTTTGAAAGGTAGGATTTGAGGATAAGGAAATAGGTGTGAGGAAGTATAAGCTTTACTTTGTAAAGTAATCCCGGGTGCCAAACCGGATCGAATGCTTGAGCAACGTCGAGAAAGGCACTCGTGCAAAAACTCTTACGGTCAAGCGAGGAGGATATTGAGTCTACAACTCGTAAACACTGTTGTATGGTGGAATGCTGGGAGCGGAAACCAAATTGGTGGTTGGGGATTTTCTTCGAGGATTCTATGATAGGAAGGATTCTTTTGTAAAGGAGTTTTTCAAATATTTTGGACATTAACGGTAGAAGGCTGATTGGTCAATAGGAAGAAGGGCAGTCGGGAGGTTTAAAAGGTTTGGGAATAACAATAATAACTGAGTGTTTCCAGGGGTTCGGGAAATGGGTTGTTCTAAGGATCGAGTTGTACAGGTATGTAAGGAATATAATGGCCTTTTGGGGGAGGTTTTTGAGAATTGTGGAGGTGATGAGGTCATAACCGGGAGATTTACTAGGGAGGTGTTTGATGATGTATTTTACTTCGGACGGATGGAAAGCTTTGGGAGGGAAAGACAAAGGTAAAGGAGAATTCAGGTAGTCTACGATATCTTCATCATGGGAGGGGTTCGTTTGAGGATTAGGGGAAAATGCTAAAGTAAGGTGTGTGGAGAGAAGGAGCGCCTTTTCTTCATTACTTCTGGCCCAGGACCCATCGCTGCGTTTGAGTGGAGAAGGAATTTGGTGAAACCTGAGGATTTTACGAGTGACTGTCCACAAAGAACAGTCTTGTGTAGAGAGGGATGAAAGGTATTCGTTAAAGGATTCTGAACGGAATTGATATATTGAAGATTTTAGTTGTCGCGTCAGTCTGTTGTATGCGTTTCTGTCGGAGGAATAGCGTGATCTTTGCCATAGAGCTCTGACCCGACGCTTGGCTGCAAGAAGTTCTTGGATGTGGGTTGGAAGTTGCAGTTTGGGTGAAGGAGGTAACCTTGTCCTTGGTCGGCATGAATTGCGGGCACTGTCCTGAATGGGTTTAGTAAACAATTCAGTGGCTTTGTCTAGGTCTGAAAGGGTTTTTAGGGATACGGTTAGGTCTATGGAGCGCTCTAGGTTGAGCTGAAATGATTGCCAGTTGATAGGACCGGGTGTAAGGGTTGGTTGTAGAGGACGGGGTACAGCGGATGAGAAGAGGGTTAGAAGGATCGCAGAATGGTCCGACGATAGGTCGAGGAGCGAATCAACAGAAGTCGCTATACCTCCCAAGCCACAGGAGATGAAGAAATCGACTAGGTCAGGATTGCGGGATGGATCAGTTGGCCAGTATGTTGGTGTGTTTGGCGATATAGGGAGATAATTCTGGGAATTGAGGATATCATAAAGGATTCTGCCACGGGAGTTAGCTGAACGGCTTCCCCACATGGGGTGTTTCGCGTTGAAATCACCCCCGGTGAGGAAGCGGGGACCAAAGGATTGGAATATTGAGAGGAATTCAGGATGGTAAATGGTATGATTGGGAGAACAATACACTGCGGATAGTATGATGTCGAAGGGGAAAGGGAAAGAGATATGGAAGTTACCTGCAGGCTTGCTGAAGCGATGCTGGACTCTTGATGGTGTTTGATCTGGTTCTTGATTAGAATCAGAGTGCAATGCTGCGCCAGAGATGGATGGTCGGTTCGATAACAGGAGTAACCCTTGACACCGAATGACATTGATTTTTTCAGGTGTGTCTCCGTTATTAGTGCAATGTCAATGTTTTTGTCAGTTAGTAAAAGTGTCAGTTCTTGTCGTCTTGTAGTAAGTCCGTTGGCATTCCACAAAAGAATTGAGAGATGGGTATTATGGAAGTGTTGCATTCTGGGATTTAGGAAGGAAGTGTGCTATAAGGGTGGTCATCAGGTTAATTAGAGGAGTAAGAAGGGTTTCGAGTTTGTTTAGGAAAGAGGAGAAAAGGATCATAGGATCTTGTCCTTGATGCTGAGGGATTTGCTTAGATGGGGTGGGAGTAGTTGGGAAGGTAGGCAGGATTTGTGGTTGGGACGGTAAAGTTGAAGAGGTAGGAAGGGAAGATAATTCTTGTGGTTTCTTAGCTGGTTTAGGGACAGGCGGCTTCTTTTTCTCGAGCGTAGTTAGCAGAGAGGAGTAGGTGACGTTCGGCCGACGATGGGACGATTCTTGTGCTGCAGAAACGGGTTGTAGGCTGGGGGTTGCTTTCTTGGCGTCTTTTTGATGACTGAGCTGGGTTCTCTGCCGTTGCATTCTGATTGTTTTGAGTGCTTTATATACTTCACACCCTTTGTAGCTGGCAGTGTGATTTTCGCCGCAGTTCGCGCAGCACGCTGGGGCTTCGATTGGCTTGGGGCAGTGCTTAGAGGGGTGTTCGGAGCCGCATTTGACACATTTTGATTTGTGATGACAATATGTGCGGGTATTATTGAACTCTTGGCAGTTTTGGCATTGTATGACGTCGCCCCTGCGTCGCGGTTCTTCTACTTTTATTTTTGTATATAGTAGGTATTGCTCGCGGAAAATTTCCTTGCTTTTTTCGTTTTTCTCCAGGTCGACGAAGAAGAGCGGCAATTGGGCCTTTGTGACTGGGTGCCGTACGTTATGGGCTCGTTTGACAGAGTAGCCTTTGTTGGAGAGCTCACTAATGATGTCTTCGGGGGGCGTTGAGTGGTGGAGGTGGCGGATAACCACCCTGTAGGATTTGTCCTCGGGTAACTGGTAGCAGTGGAAGTCAGCTTCCTTGCTTTCCAGGTGTCGGATGATGCTTCTGTAGGAGTCACTGTCAGTAGGCTTTATGACGATGTCATTGAACCTTGCCCGGCATTCGAAATTATTTTCTCCAACGAGATCTTTCAGGGTGCTACTAAATTTTTTAAAATCCGATACCTTCCTGATGTAAATATTAGGGGGTTTCAAGGGATTTTGTGACGAATCCTGGCACGCTTGATTATTATCTGAGTGTCGGGGGTGAGTTGAGGGGCTATTTTGAGGTAGAGTCGACTTTTTTTGTTTAATCTTGGGTGGTGTTAGTACGTCACTGGCTCTCTTGCGTAATCTTTTGCGTCTTCCTGTGGCGACGTTTTCGACATCTTGGGCTGAGGTTGATTCTATTACTGTCATATTCTGTTCCTCTATTGAACCATAGTCAACAGCTGTTTATAATATAATTAACAAAAAAAAAAAAAAAAAAAAATTGTTGCCTCCGGCGAGCTGCGAACCCGAGACAATTATAGTTGCAGAATCGAACGCTGCCACTGAGCCAAGGAGGCTGATGTACATCGACTAGTAGCGCAGGGCCTAGTATCTAAATTACTGAAGGGGCATTGACAGCCTATCAGGCGAGTGCAGGAGCGCCCCACCACTAGCCTCAGCTAGGGTAATGGCCCACACAATGATAGAAAATGAGTGTTTTTACTCACTTATTTTGTGGTGATCGAGTGAGTGAAATTTCTTCAAACTACACAGTAATGTTCACCAGTGGCTCAGCTACCACTGTGCAACTTTTCATTCACAGGGAACACCTCGGTCCACTTTGAAAAAAAAACTAATTACAGAGAGCTGTTTAGATCGCTGTGTCGTAGGCTACACCTGGGACAGAACTATATATATATATATATATATATATATATATATATATATATATATATATATATATATATATAAAACATTCTTTTTTTCGCTTAGACATCCTCCACTCCCTACTAACTCAATGGTCATATCATTCTTCTATATTTAACTCTTCTATAGTTAGTATAGTATATACTATACTAACTAAGTTTACTAAGTATAGAAAGAAAGTATATACTTTCTTTCTATACTTAGTAAACTCTTCCTTTTGGATAACCTCTCCGTCTAAGCCTTCTCTTCATGCAGCCCGTTCATTTAGAAGTTGTTTAGGAGCTTATATTGCTTAAGAAATCCAACATCGTTTTTCCATATCTTCTTAGTTGGAAAGAACTCTAAAATCATAGATTTTAGAGTTCTTTCCAACAAGTGACCATAAATTGTCTAACGGATTAAAGTCAGGTGACTGGGAAAGTGTTTTCAAAACATTTCCTGTGTTTCATGACCTCTGAGCTTCATGTTTTAATCGATTCTTACTTCTCTTTTTGTTTTTGAATAAATTATTTTGCCCGATTTACGGAATGGTAGTTTATCGGACCATTAAAAAATACTTGAAACGTCGCTTTTGACAAGTACGAGCTTAATTTAAAAATTTAATTTTTCCTATTACTTTTGTATATATAAATATATATATATATATATATATATATATATATATATATATATATTATTTATTCTTATAGATGACCCAAAATATCAAAATTCCTTTTTTATCCTAGGAGGCATGGGGTCATTAAGCAGTCTTCCTTTATTATACTAAATAAAGTAGTATAATAAAGGAAGACTGCTTAATGACCCCATGCCTCCTAGGATAAAAAAGGAATATATATATATATATATATATATATATATATATATATATATATATATATATATATATATATATATATGCTTGCAACTTTCGGATAATTTTAGATATTGGGGCTGAACTCAAAAACGAAATTTAATTTTTTCTATTACTTTTATACATATATAAAATAAAAAAAATGAGTTATATACACATAATTATTTTATGAGTGCAGCCCCAATATCTAAAATTTGTCCGAAAGTGATACAATTTCAAGCATACATAACCTGCCAAAGCGAAAGACTCGAGGAAACCTCGGATTCAAATTATAACCTCCCGGCTGGCTTATGGCCTCCATTCTTTAAAGCAGCTGTTGTATATTGGTCTTGTTTGTATTTTTTTTTTTTTTTTTTATAATTTGGTGAGTATGCTTTTTTTTACTTAAAATTGTGTTTTATTGTAACTTTCTTTATATATGAGTTTTACTAGCGCTCAAATGAGTGCCGAGAATTGTTTCTATCCTTGCGAACTTCTTTTCATAGGGTTTTTAAATAGTCATATCTACATCCATAAACCAAACACACTATGCCAAATAAAATAAAAATAAAGCCAAGAGATGTCTGCGATCTCGATCTCGCAGTCTCTTTCGGGATAAGAATTCGAAAATTTTGGTAGGCGCTTAGAAGAGTGATAAGTCGAAATGGTGCTCGTTTAGATGATCTAATTTAAATGTAAAAAATCTAATTAATTATCGTATTTATTTAAATTTTAACGTGCATTATTATTAACTAAGAATTTTTGGATGGGTTATCTATAGGTTACCACTCTTTTCTATCCAGAATAGGGCTGATGCCTATTCTTTTTTCTAAAGAAAAGCCAAAACCCAGTGTCAGTAAAACAGAGTGTCTAGTGCTCTGGAGCTATCTTAAATAAACAATTTCTACAATATTTCAAATGGGTTTTTTTATACAAATTCATGGCCCACACTGTATATACGTATATCAATCAAAGCATTTTCTACTGTCTTGAAAATAATTTCAATAGAATTTATTGGGTCCTCCAGGCCGTTATTCGTCATTTACATAGAAATCACCACTCTTAAATCGAAAAGAGGCACCCATTAATAACTGAGTGGTCCTAGGCATGATCTGGTACCCTGTCTATGACCCTTCATAGACAGGGCGACACTAGAAGATAAAATATTTCATTGCTCGTCCTAGATCCGAACTAATAATCTCCAGAATAGAATTCTAGTACACTACCACCGAGCCAAACTCGCCTTACATTATTGTACAATATTATTCCATTATCTGGCTACAAATAAATATGACTCTAAGCCGCCCTTCTAAAGTTATTTAACGTGCCACACTGTGATTTGAAGCCTGGGAGGAGCAATGTTCAAATCCCTGACTGGCGTGGTATTTTTTCTAAACTGCAACAGTTGAAAACTTCATTTTTTTTTTTTCAGATGTCACAACCAAAAAAGAAATGAAGACAGGCAAAATCGATTTAAACAAAGTTGCCTTCGGTAAGTTTAAATTTGAAATATACTTTTTTCATTTTTTTTTTTTTTATAAATTATACACACACACATATATATATATATATATATATATATATATATATATATATATATATATATATATATATGTTTGATGTTATTTTTCATCGCTGGGATAGTATTTTTAGATGGAACGGCATTTTTCTCCAGCGGCGGTATTCCTCCTCACTTCTACCCGGAATATTTCGATGGATTCATCTCCATCTTCTTCAGCCAGGTATTTGTTTCTTCCTCGGTGGTAGCCAAGGGAATGACATTATTCTCGATCTGGGCTCCTTTTCTCTCCTCTAGCCACAGTATCGGCGGACAAATGGTGTTGAAGCTCCCTGGTGTAGTTGGGATTCTGTCCGTTGGCAGCGCTGATGGTATTGCGCCTTTTTTTTTTTTTTTTTTTTTTTTTTTTTTTTTTTTTTTTTTTTACCTCCTGCTTCTATTTTCCTTGCCGTAAGGTTTTATATGTTTGATGTTATTTTTCATCGCTGGGATAGTATTTTTAGATGGAACAGCATTTTTCTCCAGCGGTGGTATTCTTCCTCACTTCTTCCCGGAATATTTCGATGGATTCATCTCCATCTTCTTCAGCCAGGTATTTGTTTCTTCCTCGGTGGTAGCCAAGGGAATGATGACATTATTCTCGATCTGGGCTCCTTTTCTCTCCTCTAGCCACAGTATCGGCGGACGAATGGTGTTGAAGCTCCCTGGTGTAGTTGGGATTCTGTCCGTTGGCAGTCACTGAGGAAGAAACAAGTACCTGGCTGAAGAAGATGGAGATGAATCCATCGAAATATTCCGGCAAGAAGTGAGGAGGAATGCTGGAGAAAAATGCCGTTCCATCTAAAAATACTATCCCAGCGACGAAAAATAACATCAAACATATAAAACCTTACGGCGAGGAAAATAGAAGCAGGAGGGAAAAAAAAAAAAAAAAAGACGCAATACCATCAGCGCTGCCAACGGACAGAATCCCAACTACACCAGGGAGCTTCAACACCATTCGTCCGCCAATACTGTGGCTAGAGGAGAGAAAAGGAGCCCAGATCGAGAATAATGTCATTCCCTTGGCTACCACCGAGGAAGAAACAAGTACCTGGCTGAAGAAGATGGAGATGAATCCATCGAAATATTCCGGGAAGAAGTGAGGAGGAGTACCACCGCTGGAGAAAAATGCCATTCCATGTAAAAAGACTATCCCAGCGACGAAAAATAACATCAAACATATAAAACCTTATGGCGAGGAAAATAGAAGCAGGAGGAAAAAAAAAAAAAAAGACGCAATACCATCAGCGCTGCCAATGGACAGAATCCCAACTACACCAGGGAGCTTCAACACCATTCGTCCGCCGATACTGTGGCTAGAGGAGAGAAAAGGAGCCCAGATCGAGAATAATGTCATTCCCTTGGCTACCACCGAGGAAGAAACAAGTACCTGGCTGAAGAAGATGGAAATGAATCCATCAAAATATTCCGGGAAGAAGTGAGGAGGAGTACCACCGCTGGAGAAAAATGCCGTTCCATCTAAATATATATATATATATATATATATATATATATATATATTTACATTGATCTGGAGATAACCAAGCGGATCGCAAGTGCAGGCAGAATATTTAAAGCGATAAAAAGAGGCTTCGGAAACAGGCAGGACATGTGGATAAAGCAACAAAACATTCATGCAATATATAGAAAGTAAAATTGTTGAAAAGATGTGTATGGAAAAGAATTATTATCATCTTAATAGTTGGTTTGGACAATTTGTATACATAGTTAAATATCAAATCTGAGAAATTTGATTTACTGTGTAAATGGAAGGTGACCACATGAAAGCCTAATAAGTATCCTACAAAAAAGGTTCAAGCGTAAATTTGGCCAAGGCCACCTCAACTGGTGGATGAAGTTTGGAAGTTTTTTTTTTTTTTCGTTTCGAAACACAAAACTTTGCATGGCAGGGTGTCTACAGCACGAAAATGTCACAAAATTGAAAATAGGGCACGAAAAAGTCAGGAATTTTGAAACCAAGTCCAACCCGGTACTTCGGCGCATTCGTGATTTTTGCCGTTTTTGTATGCATTTACAAATCAATTATTCAGTTTTTTAAATATATGCAGACTTAAATATTGAAATTCTATATACAGGGCCAATTTCAAGCCAATAGTTAAGGCTTTTTCATTTTGATTGAAATTATTTTCTTTTTAATGAGCATGACATTTGCTTATCAAGTCATTAAAATGCCACGAAAATGTCCCGAAATTGGCTTTCACGAAGTTAGTAGACACCCTGCATGGTTTCTGGCATCAAAAGATGAGCCACCAAAATGTTCAAGATGTGACAAAACGTTTTCTTTCTTCACGTTTTAGTCCAATGCCTCAAAAAAGTAATATTTTTTACATAATTATACGTATGACTTCTTATTATAGTAAGTCCATCTTATACATACAATAGGTTAATTGTTATAGGAATTGTTGTGTAAACATAATTTAAGGGAGGATGTAATAATCAATAAAGTGCAGGGAATGTACGAAGTTTACTTACATAATGCACAAATGACCACTAAAACATTATGGCAGTAAACATATTCAACATAACAAAATCGGTCAATTATAAACTAGATATTGTTCGCCCTAAAAACCTAAATGAAACAAAAGAAGGAATCTTCCGTTGAAGGTGCCAAATAATAAAATTTCTATACTAAGCTTTCAAAATCAGTGTAGTTTTTCAGAATTGCGCAGATACTGCAAGTCGGGATTTGTGTAAATTTCTGAAGAAATACATGTCTTTATTTAATCTAATAATATTTATAATAAATTACGTGGTTAGATTCATATGCAGGAGATGGTGGGTGCGATCCCCACCCGCGGCAGGAATTTTCTCATCTCACAGCTTGTTGGGAAAATTCCTCACTGCACCCAGAGTGTTGGCGCTAATGGCTTAGATGTCGATGCACCATAAAAAAATGAAATAAATTTTGTGCTTTTGATTGTATGTTTCTTGCGATTAGCTGATTATTGTTTATGTGTTACAGTTAGTAAAGGTTTCCATGTTCCTAGAGTAGATGGCCATGAGACTCGTGTTATTTATGATAAAGGTAAGAACATCAATTACTATAATAATTGATATTATTATTGTGGGGCAGGTTTCTCCATTTTGTGGAGTTACAATTTACTTTGGGGGCTTGATATATAGATTTATACGTACATGTACCGGATATTTAAGAGGTCTTGGACAATTTTCGCTGCATCAAGCTGTTCAGCTTGCTGTTTAAAGTTCTCTTTTGGTTGCCAGTTATAAACACCCATTATTACACTATGCAAATCTCCACTGTAGCTCATGCATTTTTGTTTATTTCTTGGCCACTGTTTGGCAAGAACAGGAGAAGGATCACTCCAAGCTCAACCCAGTGCTTAATTGTATACTTCTTAAATATCATGGATCTTAAAATGTAGTATGCCATCAGAGTACTGTTTCCGATGTCAACGACTGGAAAATTATTCCCTCTGGAGCACTGGGAACTTTGTTTCACCACATTGAATGAGTAGTCCATTTTATACCTATTGCCAGGTGTATCATCCAGGGAAGGTGATTGTGGTGTGTCCTGTTGGATGTGCGGTGTACCGTTACTTATGATGGGGGTCATAAAGCTCCATAACTGCGCACTTCAGTTGCTCCTTGCCTTGTAGTTTTCTACATTGTCAATTAATTGTGTAGTTCTCTTTATTGTTAACTACATATTTATGTCCCTACCATGTAAAACTATTGAATATTCAAATTGGAGCAAACTAGCGAATGAACATATTCGATATATTGACAAAGTAATTTATTAATACGGGAAAGTCGAAAAAGAGGATTTTTCATATTCGACTGTTTGACATGCTAGGGACGATGTATAGTTAACTATATATGTCATTCTTTACATAGTTAAGATCATTTGTAGTTCCTATCTACTTTTATTAAAAATTAATAATCATTTTTATTTATTTAACTATCGTGTCACTAATCTGCAAATATTACTGGTTGTAGATTTCGTCAAAAGCTTCTATCGTTTTCCTTGGCCAAGACAAATAGTTGCAGTGAAGTTCACGAATGATGGCTTGTTCGAAGCCGTTCCTGCCATTGCTGTACCGATAAAGGATCGTTTGGGTATGACATTTTTTGAAGCTCAGAAAACACGTTTTTTTACGACACTCTGGTTGTAATTTTTTTCTCAATAAAGTCTATTTATTGAAACCAGAAAGAAAGAACACTATATTAAAATAAATTAAAGTAAGGCATTATATTATTCTGCAATATTTTCCATGGTTAAATGCACACTCATTAGTGAAAAGAAAAGAATAAATAATAATAAAAGTCTAACTCGCCGGAACTGAGTCATCTTAGCAGGTTTCCATAGAGAACTTTCTCTCTTTTTTTGGAGGGTACTTTAATAAGCCTTCTTACATAATATTATATCTAAAAATCTCTCCAAAATGTTTTCCACTTTCTTTGACAACGGTTATAGGTATTAAGCTTTCAAATGGTTACCGTCCATTTATCCTGATTTCCCACCTGTTTCTTGAAATATTAAATAAAATATACCGAAGTCCAAGAACTGTTCATGTGTGTTAATAAAAAATATGTTCTTCCGAATACTTCCTTATATCCAAATGTAACCAAAATTTAAATATCTTAGTTTGGATGAAGTTCAAACACATAGAATTTTTTTTATTTTTATGGCACTTAGACGTCTCGGCCATTAGTGCCGAATTAGCTATTAAAACTAGTTGTATCCACTATTCTCGATAATGGTTACAGATATTGCCTTGAAAATGGTTTCATTTGTTTCCTTTTGTCAGAGAACGTATAAACACTGTACCTGAAAGCCTACAAACAAAAAACAAAAATCTGTAAGTGCAACGATTTTTTGTGCACTAATTTTGCCTATAAAACAGTGTTCTCATAGGCGGTAATTTTCTTTTGGATTAAACCTCATCTTCTAATTGAGTGATTCCCGACAATCTGAAGCTATGGCTAGATGAATTACTTGACATGTTTTGATATGAAGGCTGGTACCCTGCTTGGAAAAGTACCTGGGCTTAAAACGGGAGGATCCGGATTAAAATCTCAACTAGGCAAGTATATTTTTCCTTAAAAAAATTAGATTTAATTAAAACTTATGTCACCTATGGGTGTATCCAAATGAGTATAGTTATATGGTGTTAAGTAAAAAAAGTAATTCTTTTGTTATAATAAATTCATTATTCAAAAAGTAGGCATGAGCTCCATAACTATACACAGTTGTTGGCAGGGTGGGTAATGTAACCCGCATTTTTGAACGATTTGCTTGAAATAACCTACATTAAATCAAAATAAAGAAGAATACTTTTCTTTTTTTTTTTTATTTGTAACGGGAGGCCTGGTGGCTGTGAGTTCTAAGGCACTCCTTGCCTAAGGTCGCAGGTTCAATTCCCACTAGGGGTGGTGGCTCTTCTTTAGAAAAAATAAAATGCATCTGCCCTATCTTGGCTAGAAAAGGGTGATAACGTATAGATAACCCCTCCTATAATTAGTTGTCAATAATAAATGGACTTTAAATATTTAAATAAATAAATTATTTGTAATGAACAGCTGACTCCATTATTCATTGTTTTATTTATTTCTTTTCTGGAGTAAAGCCAAACTTCCAATGGACTTTTTCTTTCTTTTTTTTTAACACACCTCCCTTATTATTAAAGCATGATATCTACCGAGCTTTGTTGCAAGGAAGTAAAAACAACGAGCGGTAATTTAGTTGTGAAGTAAACTCCAGTCCCTGATTGACCAATTTATTTTATTTTTACGACACTTCTTCCTCATTAGATGGACACACTGAAGTCTGATTTTCCTTGTAATATAACAAACATTTCAACCATTTGGGCCTATTAGTAATCTGGGTCCGGAGTGAAACTCTCTTAGAGGTCATTTGTATATCTAGTTGGGAATTCTTCAAAAATTCTTTTATGAGTGCTACATTCCTTTGGAAAAACAGAATTTTTCAAAATAAACTTACAATTCTTTATAATATAAATATTTCTTTTAAATAGCAAACTTTATCTGATTACTAATCCGGTGTTTTGAAATTAGGAGTGCTGCTTATACATCTGAAGGAGGAAGACGAAACCAAAGGTTCAAAAGAAGCTACCCTAGCAAGTATTGAAGGTAAACATTTATTTCTAGTTAATATTATTATTTGGTGTACAATAGAGTTTTCAGGCATTTAAATAATATGACATTACTGGTATTAAATCCTATCAGACAATCTTGTTGCTACATACATGTTAAAAGGTCATAATTTCCCACTACAAATCTGTTAATTTAATTTCGCTGAAGTTTTGACAACAACTTTCTAAACTTACTTTGTGCTCAAGGTGACTGAGAAGGCAGTAACCCAGAGATCTGCTCCAGTGACCAGGTGAAGTGTTAGCAATGGCTTTCTCTTCCTTTAAGTGCGTCAATGTCTGTGGCTCATTGATCTCTCTTCGACTCCAGCCACTGGTCGGAGCAGAAGAGTGCTTCGTTAGGCCTCTTTTAAAGTTATCTGATCATCCTTCTGGCGTTAATTGAGGATGACGTGTGGAGGCCATGAGCACTGAACCCTCATATTATATCAGATATCATAATACCAGATGTATTCATGCACAGAATATAATAACCAATAAATAAATCAAAATAATAAAACAATTATTAGTCAAAGAATTTAAATAAATAAATATTATTATATTCCTATTATCACACCATTAAAATAATATCAAAGATAATGAAGATGTACATTAAAAATATAGTATGTGAATTTATTGACTAAAAAAATAAGCTCACGACTTGATTTGCCACAAATCACTCTTCCAAATTAATAAACCGAAGTAAAATGTATCTAAACTAGTTGTTGATCGATTCGTTTTGTTGTTAGACTTGACTTTATTTATAATGTGCTGTTTTTATCCTCTTTTTTGGAGAGTAAAATTCATTTAAATATTTGATCTTCTGACCGTTTTGAAATTAAAATATATAAAAATTAATTCCTCTTTTTCATTTTTAGATTCCTTAAAAAAGTTGCACTTGCTCACTAGACAAAATGCTTGCAAGACAGGAGAAAGTCTTGTTCAAAACAAAATCCTTGATTGTCAAGATAATGCTGGAGAAGGTAATATTTCATAATTTTACATTTTTATTTTTATTACCTTTTACTTTTCAATAAGTAATTTTTTGGAGGTGGGTTTGCTCTGTGGAAGAGCACTCGGCTAGTTTTCTGGGGACCTAAGCTTAAAGCTCAGGCATGCATCTTTTATTGAGCACTTACTTGAGCTGCGTTTCCTTCAGACTCATAGATTTTAACTAAATCCACTTCCTGTTTGGTCTTGTACCTAATATCTCCATCATCCAGTGATGATTATTAATATAATGCCATGTTGTTACAGGTCACAGTAAAGAGTCGCAAGATAAGCCAGAGTGCGAAAGATCGGCTGTTACACCAGAGCCCGATTCATATAATGGGAACGAAATCATTCCAACTAAAGAACGAAATGACAATGAAAACATCATATCTTCAACAATGCCGATAAACAAAATATCAATAATAAAGAACGCAGAAAAAGCTTTAGAGAACTTGGCAAAAGTTGTCTCCAAAGATCTTGGTAAACAGGACAACAAATTGGAAACGAAATCGTTTGAAACGTTTTCATCTAATCATGAAGATAAAAATGTTATGACTCTCTTAAAAATAAACGGAACATCAAAAAGAAAACTTGAGGAACAAGAAAAATTATCTTTGAAGATTAGTGAAAAGAGTAAACTTTTAAAAAGCAAAGAAGAAATTGGAACTAACAAAATAATACAAGGTTCAGAAGAAAATTTGAGCCCTTTTAACTCGAACGAGTCGTTTAAAACCAACAGAAGCAAAAACACTCTTAAACGTAAAGGAATACAAAAATGTTGTCTATCACAGTGTACGTTGAACAAACTGAGCCAACGTCGTGCATCTTTCACTGGAAGCAGATCATGTCTTGCGTCTGATGATTCGATTAAGAAAATTCACGATAGAAACGATGCTGTCGCACATTGCAGCTCTGATTCGATGTATTCGCCATACTCGAGTTGTATGTCACGAGTACGCATGCCAAAAAAGAAGTCGCTCAAACAGAGCTCAGCTAAACATTCGAATTCGGTTGTTACGACGGTCGTTTCAGGAAACGGTCATGCGAACTCTGTCGATCAGGACGAGCAACCAATGACAAAAAACAAAAGTACAAAATGTTTCACTCCTAGAAGGATGCTCATCAAACGATCTCATAGAGAATCGTTGGTAGAAACAGTTACAAAAGAAGTCTCAAATAATGATGGCAACAAGACTCAATGGAGTCAAACAACGAGAAATACAGAAAAAATCACAGAGTACATGTGGGTACCTGGTTGTAGTACTCCCAAATCCAGAATTACTTCAAACCCAAAAAGAAAACATGCCAAAAACACAATTATTGATTCTTCTCAACATAAAAAACACAAAACAAAAACATTATCAAACTCTCGAAAAGGAGTTTTGACACATAAATTAGTGGAAAGGTCTTGGAAGGATCATAATGATGCTCTTGATTTTGAAGGGAAATGTAAACAAAAATTTGATAAAGTTACTTTAAGTTTGCCAAGTGGCCCTAAAATTCAATTGAAAAGTGATATAAGGGATTCGGAACAAAAAATTGTTCCAGATTCTCCTTTTAATTTGACTAAATCATCACGGAACTTGGAATCTTCTGTTGGATCTTTAACAGAGAGATCAAAAAATTGCAATGATTGCACATCTAAGGAAGTGCATAAGTTTATTGGCAAGTCAAGTAACCCTCAAGGGTCTCAAATTCCTAAAAACATCTTATGTCGAGTTGATAGTACAGTAGATGTGTCGCCTATGTCATCAATTAGAGCTCAGGGACCTTTTGTCAAAACCTGTGGAACGACATCAATTCAAGAGAGTCTTGCTAGCAAACCACGTCCGACAATGAATATTGAAACGTTTTTCAAAAATTATAGAATTCCTCAAAAAAAATCATTGTTTACTAATGACCAAAACCATAAGAAGACTCAATGGCGAGACAGCAATGAGGCAGACGTATTTACTCAAACACATGAAACAGTAGAGCGAGTTGCGTCTCACAGAAATCTTACTGTTGATATTGCACCTAGTCCTGAAGTATGCACAGCAAACATAACAGTAGACAACATGCTAAACAATGTAAAAAATCCTTCTAAGGGAATTGTTCAAACAAACAATATCGAAAAAACACTTGTTCATGTTGCATCTGAACTCATAGGCGAATCTTCTAAAAAAGTTGTTTCTCGAGCAAATAAAATTTCAAATAATAGAAATATGGAAAATTACCCAGAAGATTCAGTCAAAGGTACTGTAACTGATGTAAGAGACTCCATTCCTTATATTCCTTCAAAATGTATGATACCTGGTATCGAAGAATCACCTTCAAAGATACCTCAAACGCCGGTTCCCAAACAGCATAATACCAGAACTAAAAGACCGTCTCTTGAGTCTTTGCCCGACGTAATAGAGTCCACTTCAAATACCCCTTCAAAATGTATGATACCTGGTATCCAAGAATCACCGTCAAAGATACCTCAAACGCCGGTTCCCAAACAGCATAATACCCGAACTAAAAGGACGTCTCTTGGGTCTTCGCCATACGTAATAGTGTCCACTTCAAAATGTATGATACCTGGTAACGAAGAATCACCGTCAAAGATACCTCAAACGCCGGTCCCCAAACAGCATACTACCCGAACTAAAAGGGCGTCTCTTGGGCCTTTGCCAGACATAATAATGTCCGCTTCAAACACCTCTTCAAAATGTATGATACCTGATATCGAACAATCAATATCAAAGATAACTCAAATGTCCAGGCCAGAAATTAAGTCGTTACTAAAAATGGTGCCCAGGCGGATAAGAAAGCGTCATTACATGAAATGGGCTCGTGGCGAACTCTCTAGAAGGAAGAAATCAATTAAGGGTTAGTAAATAAATCTTTCGTTTCTCCAAATCTAGTATGTTTTATTTATAGTTAAATTATGTTAATTTCTTTACAGCGCCTTCAAAAATGGAAAACCCGAACGACCTTGAGAAATCTTCAAAGACTGTCACCACTTGTGGAAGGAGACGACTGAAGTGGGCGAGAGGAGAAATCCCGAAAAGGAAAAGGCGCTCGAAGATGGTGAGCGACCTAACGAAACAAGGATTCGCTAATAAAAACCTGAAATCGGAATGTTCTAATAAATCAAAGACCAATTTCGAAGAATGTATGACCAATTTTTTATTTACTTAATTTGTCATAATAATTTTTATTATACATGCTATTTCAGTTCCAGATTTTACAAAAAAAATTATAGATAATCAGTATGAAGTCTCTCTCATTTGGTGTTACCCGTATCTGATGACAGAATAAAAGTGAACTTTTGTAAGCTTTAGTTATGTATAACATTGATCTTTTGGGCTTTAATGTAATAC
>OX328128.1:72477502-72604420 GCA_946811695.1 Gonocerus acuteangulatus
ATGTTACTTATAAAATATCTCTATCCTATTCAGCCACTTGCAAAGTTGTTTAACACTAGATTTGCCAGACACTAAATGACTGCATTTAGACTGGTCGTGCAATTTTAATCCAAAATTCCTACTACATATAACATTCGCTTTCCTAAATGGTGTTATGATTTTTGTAGCTATAAGTGCAGAATGCATTTAATGAACTTAATGTTACTTTATATATATATATATATATATATATATATATATATATATATATATATATATATATATTAATAAAAAAAATATTTTTTGTTATTGACATTTTTACCAGTACCAGGTCTGGTAAAACTAGTGTTAATGAAATACACTTTACGTGATACGGTGTATTCCGAATTGGCAGAAGGTCATACATTCAAAACACTTCAACTCTTCATTAACATGCCTTTATTTGGTGCTCGACATGTTTCATGTCACTATATGCCTCTTCTGGGGTTACTTAATTATATAAAATTCATTCAAGCCTCAACTTAAGAAGACCTTCCGCTGGTAGGGCCACTTTTAAGCTAATACTTTTTTAAAAATTTTGAATTTATTTTATAATTCGGTACCTAAATTTTACTTAAATATGCAATATTAAAAAACGGTAAATATTATTATACCCCCAAATAATATGGTTTTTCAAATACATACGTGACTGCTTAGCTGAATTCTCTAATCTGGCATTTTCTCTAATCTGTCTCTACCCCGGTCCCGACGACACAGGATTCTACTATACAATAAAATTAAAATAAAGATAGTCATCATAAAGTTGTTTGAAATTAATCCAGAGAAAGCTTTTGTTAATAATGAAATATTAAAAGATAACTGATATCATTATTTCTAAATTTTATTTATAATACTAAACATTTTCTTTTATGTTTCTCTCTATCCAGTTCTTTAACTTAGTTAGAGTTTCTTTTCCTTATCCAATTTTTTAACATTTCTGAAGTCAAATTTGTGTCTATGTTTGACTGCATGATCCACTAAAACAGTCTTGTTGTCAGTCTCGTATATATTTTTAACATGATTTATCCTCATTTTTAAAAGTTGTCCTCATTCTCCTACTTACAATTTTTCATTTATTCTACTATAAGCATTTTTAATTATATTTTGGTGCATCCAAGATACTTTGCCCAAATCTTTACTAGCATTTTTGATCTTATTAGCAATAATAGGGTTATACTAGAATATGCTGTTATCCGGAAGTTCCATCGATTTTAATTTTATAACCTTCCCTCTTTGTTGTTCAAATATATGAGCATTCGTCCTATCGTCAGATAGATAAATGATTTAAAATTAGGTGGAGTAGATGGCTTATTTCAACATAATAAACATATTTCATAAATTCTAGAATTATATTGGTTTTAAATATTCTATCTTTTTTTTTCAGATTACTCTTTGCTTAACATCCATGTGAAGACAGAGATTGATTTCGACAGCTCTACTGGCAACAGTAAGATATTTTTCTTTCTTTTTAATTATCTCAATCTATTAATTTTAAACATGGGTCATTGTGTTAACCCGATTTTTCAGAGAGTTGAAATTATTTTAATAATAACTTTTATGAATTCAGGCAAAAATAGTTTTCAAAATATTGGAGAGTTTTATGGCGTGTTACATATATGTTACAGTCGTCATTTGGGGTCATTAGGTAAGGAGGGGGAAGGTTGAAATTAATAAAATGACAATCACAATGCGTTTATTATTCTAATACAGTGAAACCTCTTTACAGCGGACACCATTGGGTCCATAAAAAAAGTCCGTTATTGGGAGGTTAATGAAATCCACTTTTGAGAAAACAGTGTACAACTGTTTCTTATTTCTTTTAGAGCTGTCATTATCCAAAATACCGCGTCAGTTCTTTTCTAGATACAGTTCATGACTAGACACCAACTGAATAGTGGTGTAACAAAATAAGATGTGGTTCCTAGAACAGTAGGGAACTATTTACTCTTGACATTTCCTATGAAGTTAACTAGCAATGCTCGCCAGGGTGTGCTTTTTCTTGAGATTCTGGGAATCCAATTATATATTTTACCCTGCTGTCCCCTATTGGGAGGTGAAATCACCTATATGGGTCGGATTTTAGGTGTCCGTTGTCCGTAAGTAGAGGGTCCGCTATTGAGAGGTGCTAATGCAATGATTTAAAGGGATTTTCGCCGGGACCATGGATATTCTGTCCGTTCATAGAGGTTTTACTGTATATATTTTTTTTTTTATAATTGGTGTTTATTTAAAACCTGTACAATTATAAGTACCTGTTCAATTAATTGTGCTGGCCTAAGTATATATGTGAATGAACAGTATATGGAAGCAGCCAAACATTATCGGCACTTCCTAATATTTCTAAACAATTTGTGCTGTTTTTTAACTGCTATTATGTAGCTGGTCACGGGGCCAAAGTCTCTTGAGCCTCCTGGGAAGATCTTTAGGATGGGTCTGAGTGGAAAGGGATTGACCTCTAGGATTTGGGTGGGATGACAATTTGGAATGGAACATTAGGAATCGGGATTTGGCGAGGTCGTTTATGGAGGGAATGTTGAGGTCATTGTGTAGGGTTTTGTTGGAGACATAAAAGGGAGCATTGACTATTCTACGAAGGACTTTGGATTGGAATGCTTGTATTCGTTTTATGTTTGAGTGTTTTGCTGTTCCCCATAATTCAAGTCCGTAAGTCCAGATAGATCTGATTATAATTTTGTAAATAGTGAGTTTTTTTTGTGTCGTAAGCTTTGAGGTAGGGCCAAGTAGCCGTTGTAGGAGTCCATATCTCCTACAATGCTGAAGCATTGTTGAATAGTGGAGTGCCGGGAGCGGAAACCGAACTGGTGGTCAGGAATAGAATTGGAGGATGTAACGATGGGAAGGATATTCTAATATATTCAATCACGTGATTAAATATAAATAACTTATATTATGCTTAGAAATAAATTTATTCTTCTTCTTCTTAACTGGCGCACAACCCATTGCTAGGTCAGGGCCTCCTGAATCAGCTTCCGCCAGCTGTCCCGATCTTGTGCAGCAACCATCCAATTCTGTACGCCTAATAGGGTCCTAGCGTCACGTGCAACTCCATCCTTCCATCGGAGCTTCGGCCTCCCACGTCTTCTGCTTCCATGGAGCACTTCTTCCATTGTCTTCCTTGGAAGTTCTGCTGGATCCATTCGAGCAACATGACCGGCCCATCGGAGTCTTCCCACACGGATGAAATGGACAACATTTTTTTCTTTGTACGCCTCATACACCTCCAGGTTAGTCCTTCTTCTCCATGTCCGGCCATCGCATACTCCCCCCAAAATGGATCGCAGTATCCTTCTTTCTTGAATTAGGAGTGCCTGCTCATCCATTTTGGAGATGGTCCATGTCTCTGAGCCGTATGTCAACACTGGTCGTATGAGGGTTTTATAAACCAGCAATTTTGTTGACCTATTTATTACTTTACTCCTGAGAAGACTCCTGAGGCCAAAAAAACAGCGAGTGGATTTAATAATTCTCCCATAAAGTCCCATAAATATTACTTCTTATGATAAGGAACAATACATAGAACGCATAGCCCGACATCGAATTATTCCTCATCTATTGAAAAGGAAGGTTGATTTTTTCGAGTCGTATAATTACGAGTCTCCCTCATAATTAGGTTGACTACGTTTCTTTCTCAATTAGGTTGGCATTAGATAGATATCTTGATTCAGTGAATGATTCAAATCGGCATTCATCGGGTACTGCACAAAGTTACCTTTCAATCCATTTTGGTTTCTTCTCTTGGTATTAGGATTCTTGCAGCTCTGCAACACAGTACTATTTGTTGCAGATTTCAGGATTAGCAACAAGTTGATTTCTGTTCAATTTATCTATGTTTCCGCCAGAATCTTCGTCCGTGAGTTCTCCTGCATCTGGAAGGTTAATGAATATATCTCATGTTCATCTTCATCATCAATGAAATCCCCAATGTAGTCATCATCCTTCAACAATATCCATGGCCTCCTGAACAGTGAGATCCCGAAAAATGACTCCATCGATGAAAATTGAATATTTTCAACAGATCATATTTTTGTTCTTGATCTAAAACGTACAAAAATACAGTCAACATATTCATAACAAATCCCATGTCTATATTTACGAAACAAATTCAATAGAAAATGTAAATGTACTTACCACATTGAAATATCCATTTCGTCGGTCACTAAAAATGTGTGCACTTTTTCAAAATCACTCGCAAACTAATTGTGACAGTTAGCGTCAAGAAAGTTTGATGAACCGAAGGGGGGATATTTTGAAGAGAAGGGGGGTATGCAGCTCGACATGTACGGACCGGGTCTGACAGCCTAAATATACGCTATCCCCCGTTACATATCTGTTCCAACTGGCAGAAATAGGTTAAAAAAGCCATATTGTATATTAAATGATTTTTTTTTTTTATGGCGCATCGACATCTAGGCCATTAGCGCCGTAAATGAATTTATTAATTGATTTTTTCTTTTACGGTGCTTCGACAAATCTGGGCCATTAGCGCCAAATTAATTTATTATTTCAACTTTTCTAGGACTGTCAAAACTCAGTACAATAAATCTCAAAAATAGAAAATATTTGTTATACTGAGTAATTACTAATATATATATATATATATATATATATATATATATATATATATATATTTATTTATATATATATATTTATGTTGTAATATTGAGATTTGAAACTCTGTGTTTTGACTCTATTTTATTATTATATAATTGATTATTAATTATTATGGACTTTCTTTTACATTTTAATACAGATTATGAAAACAAAATCTTGCCATACTGTCCAGTGAAAGAAGAATCTGTCGAATACGGTAAGAATTTGGATTATTTGCGATTTATATTAAGTAAGAGCATTTAAAATTGCAGCCCAAACTCATTTTTTTCGGTACTGTATATTGAAGTAGTTGGAGATCTTGACTTGCATTATGATTTTAAAATTTGGATGTTTGTTAGATGTGTTATAAGTGTATTATAAATAAGTTTAGCACTCTCCAAAGGAATGTAGCTATTGAGGTTGCATCCGAGAAAGAATTTTTCAATATTTAAAAAAACCCTTAATTTAATTTGTAATCATATTTTTGAATGGAACAGCACTTTTTTCCAGCGGTGGTACTCCTCCTTACTTCTTCCTGAAATATTTCGCTAGATTCCTAACTATCTTCGTCGAACGGGTCATTGTTGTTTCTTCTTCGGTGTTTGCCTAAGGAATGACAATTTTTTTTATTTGGGCACGTAAACTCCTCTCTAGGCGCAGTATCGCCGGACCAATGATTAAAGCTCCCTGATGTTAGTTGGGAGAGTGTCTGTTAGTAGCGTTGATGGTCTTGTTTCTCTTTATTCCTCGCCGTAAGGATTTATGTGTTCGATGTTAATTTTTCTTTGCTGAGATCATATTCACCTCCAGCGCTATTAACAGACTCTCTCCCAACTAACATCATTCTTCCTGCAATACTGCAGCTAGAGAGGAGATAAGGCGCCCAGATTGAAAAAAAAAAAATGTCATTCCCTCGGAAACCAACGAGGAAGAAACAACAATGATCTGGCTGACAAAGTTAGAGAGGAATCTAGCGAAATATTCCAGGAAGAGTATATATATATATATATATATATATATATATATATATATATATATATATATATATATATATATATATATATATCCATCCATCCATCCATGCTACACCTTCTTTGTATAAAAAACAAAACGAAAGACAGATAGCTGGACACTCCCCGTATCAAGACCTACCTTCGTGCCAAGTTTGGTCAATAGTGGTCAAACAATGTGGATTTTTTGCCGCTCGAAATTTTTTGTGCCTGGGTCGCACCTCTGTAGGGGAAATTTTTGTTAGGAAGTCTACTCGTCACCATGTACTCTCCATGGAGGCTGGCATTAAACTATGCATACTTTTGTATTTTTTTTTTTGTTTTTACATGTTTAGATTTATTTTGTTTTTGTTTAAGGTTCACCACCCCTCAGCCCACTCCATGTTAAAGAAGAACCAGAACTTATTTATGGTATGAATACTGAATCAATTCTGAACATTTTTTTGTTGCATTTTATATGTTATGTATATTTTTATTATATTCTACAAAATTTGTATGCATGACTACCTTTAAATTGAACTGTTGACAAATGTTACCCTGCACATATGATTACGTTATCTTATATTTTTTACAAACGATAAAAATATACGAACATACATATAAACACGCAAATGATAAATAGAATGAACACAATAGTCAAACTTATTTAGAACAAACAGATATACAAAGAATGCATGTACGAACAGGTACAGAAATAATGCAATATACAAACATTTATAAAAAGAACAGATATAGAAAGAATGCAATATAGAAACATATATGGAAATAATGCATACACAAATAGGTATAGAAAGAATGCAATATACAAAAATATATAGAAAGAATAAAATAAATTTATAGAAAGAACATAACAGAGCAACTTTAAAGTTATTTATTTATATTAACTTAAACATCAACTTTCATATAACACAAATTTTTGTTGGTTATCTATAGACTACCACCCTTATTTAGCCAATACAGGGTTCATGTTTTTCTTTTTTCTGTAAGTAAAGCAGCCATCTCTCATAGTGGTCTCTACTGACCCTGGCATAGAGTGCTCACGCCTTAAAACTCAGTCACCTGTCCTTCTCCAAATATAACAGAGCAAAACAATTTTTGTTGATTTTATATTTATATAGGATAGTTTAAACACATTCTTTAAATAGTTGAAGAATTTGTCCGAGCGGTTCGAAATTCTGGTGTGCACTGGAAGATTTTATTTTTGATGATCTGAGTATTAACTGATCCTAGGCCTAAGCAACCTTCCGTAGGTACTTCTAAAGGGGGATAAGAGGCAGCAGAAGAGTAGTACTAGCCACATTATCTCCGCAGTGTCGAGAGTCTATGGTCAAGAATCAGATATCTCTACAGTATCTATCCCTCTGGGCTCTCATAGCCCCTGAAAGGACTAATTTTTATTGTTTTAGTTCTTTGATTTTATTTTTATTTTATTTTACTTACATGCTTAATTATGAGCAAATCACCCAGTTGCCAGGCACGTTCGGCGTCGTGGACCCGGCGTCGTGCCATATGTGTCAGAGAGATGTGTTCTGCTGGCCGAGCGTCATGGCATATGCGTCAGCAGAAAGCTTGGTTTTCTTTCGACCTTGTTACCCTGGGCCTTGTCCTATACGCTTCTTATTTGATTTGGGACCTCATGGCATATTCCCGGTTAGGTTTGTGGGTCTCGTATGATACTGAATCCGCCCGAAAACTTCCTTCAGCGGGCCCGCTATCGTGGCGTATTTGTATTATAATTAATCCACTAAAAGTTCACCATTTTAAAAGTTTCTTCACTTACTCTTCTTGTTTTATATTTTTGCCGAAATAACCATACAAAAAGAAGACTTGGGCCCTGATGGAAATTCTTTTCAAAGTCATCGGTCCTGAATGTGTTAAAACCCAAAATTAATAAATAACCATTAATTATTGTTTTTTAAATTAAATAAATAATACATTTTTATTGTTACAGAGATGGAGGATCTTATTTGTTATCATTGTGGATTCAAAACAAAACGGAAAGACATTTTACAGCATCATATAAAGGATTTTCATATTTTTGAAAGATATCTGAAGACGCCAAAAGACACTATTTTCTACTGGTGTCACTTATGTCCTTTCTTTACAAACATGTCTACGCAATACGTCTTTCACTTATCCCAGAGGCATGGACGACTCTATGAATGCCAAAAGTGTGACTTTGAAACGCCGGACTCAGACACATATATGGAGCACGTCTACTCGGACCACACACATTTAGTTGTGTGTCCTCATTGTGACCATGTCTCTGTAGGTAGGCGTAACTTGAGACTACACATCCACTGCTGGCATCGAAATTTGGATTTGGAACACTGTTCGAAATGTACTCAGATGTTCTGTACGCGTCAAGAGCTCGAAAATCACCGAAAGAAAGAGCATCCAAAATTTATAAGACGCAGAAAGCATAAAAATACTCCAGATAAATGTATGAAAAAGAAATCACTTAGCTAAATTAAACACAAAAAGAACTGGATAGAAAAAATTATTATAATAAATAAATACTAAATACTAACTAGTAAATACTAGATAAAAATTAATTTTGGTTGTCCATAATATATTTAATGTCGACTGAATACTTTCATTACCTCAATATCCTAAACAAAACCAACATTTTAATAATTATTGTTATAAATTGATTATTTTGAATCATGCCATTCCATCAAATGCAAATACATAATTGTCAATTATTGTGTGCTGTGTTATGATCAGGATCTTGCCATAGATGATCATATTGACGTACTGGAATAAGATCGACACAAAAACATAATGAGAACTTTTGCAGAAAAATAAAATATATTTATTTATATATGCGTAGATATTGATAAGTGTGTAGTTTAAAATCTGTGATAGGATTTTGGCTTAGAATGAGACATGAATTACATTTTGGAGTTACATCTCAAATTTTTGTTTTCTCAAAAATAACATTTTTATCCTTAGTTACCTTCATTGGAACCACCTGAATATGAACAATATTTTTTTTGGTTCATTTTCTTCATTTTTATAATTTTTGTGTTCTTCAATTATATTTAAGTACCAAACTACGGAAGCCGCAGGCTCGCTTTTCAAAATGCTTCGGACAAATAGTTTATACTATGTTCGATTCTGTACAAGAATCAAAATTTCTCTTCTGTGGGTCTTAAGTGTGTCCCTGTATGTTTGCTGTTACTGAATTTCCTGGTCATAAATATATGATTTCCTGTTCACTATTCTAAAATCCTGTGGTCATAAGTATATGTCTTCCTGTTCGCTATCTTCAAATTCTCTGGTCATAAAGATATGACTTCCCGTACGCAGTCTAAGATTTCTCTCATTCATCATTTTTTACTTATCACCTGTTTCAATTTAATTTATGCACCGCTTGTTCTTATGTCCGTTTATCGATACTTTATGCCCAACAAAGAAACATTCTATCAAAAAATTTAAACAAAATTCTCCAGATGTTTATTTCAAAGGTTTGTAAATTCAAGATCAATTTATAATATTAACTTAACAGTTTGTTATTTTGATTTATCAAAACATTTTTTTTCCAGGGAATATTTAATATTGAAAGTATTCAGCTAAATGCATTCTGTTCAAAAATGAATTCTAGTTTAACTTAACCTATTATTTAATTTTTCATAACGCTAAAGAAATTGTTAAAAATAATGATATTAATTTACTAATAGTTTCATATAATTTATTTAATACCACTGGTTTAATGAATTGCTCCATTCTTAGTACAATTGTGATTTTATTTATTTATAGTTAATTTTAATCTGGATGATTATTTATTCGTATCGCTAGAAAAATTGTTAAAACAAATTATATTAATTTACCAAATTTATTCTATTATTTATTTAATATTACTGGTTTAATTAATTGGTTCATTCTTATTACCATTGTGATTTTATTAATTTATAGGTAATTTTAATCTGGATGATTATTTAATCTTGTCACTAAATAAATTGTTAAAACAAAGTATATTAATTTACCAATTTTTTTCTATAATTTATTTTATTTATTTGCTGTTACTGGTTTAATAAATTGGTTCATTATTAGTATAATTGTGAATTATTTATTTATAGCAAATGTTAATTTGAATAAATTTTTGGTTTTGATTTTTTCTTGCTATACCCTTTTTTGTTGGTTTTTAATGTGGAGTGACTTCTGTTTGTTGTCAACAGTATTTCATCTGGCTTCATCATGAAGGAGGTCAGCGTGGGAGTTTTTCTTTTTCAAGATTGAAACATTTTATGATTACCACCGTGTTGAAAAATGAAGCTTTTTCAGTGGATGCCCGTGATCAAAGCTCATAGCCTGACCTCTCTGAATGTGATTAAAACGCCTCAGGCATGAGAAGGGCACTCAATAACTTTTAGGTTTATTGAGAGTGCACCGGAATCGGGTATTGCAGAAAGAGGTGCCGCTACAATGCCAATAGGCCGTGCTCCGTTCTGTGGGAACCACCGATACTGTTGAACCTTTTTACCAATGGCTGAATAAGAAGCAATATCATCTGTTGGAAACTCTAACCCTAAGACATACTAGATACTTTATTGACAAGCCTTCTGGAGAACCCTGGATGGAGCAGAAGCTTCTCGACAGAGTAGACCTTCGGGAAGCTATTGGAATAATCAAGGGACATTACACCTGAACAAGCACCTTCATAGGATGAAGATAGTCAACTCCCCCATCTGCAGATGGTGTGGAGCAGAAGAATAGACGCTGATACACATCATCCGTGATTGTGAACGGCTGGATCATGTTCGCTTTAGGTACTTCGGTGACACAAGGACACCAACCTTTACCCAGGGGAAATATCGATAAGGAGACTTCTTGATTATTGGAAGGTAGTAGTAGTAGTACTCTGAAGAGAAAAGGACAGCACAATAGGTCGTATTGGCTGTGGTGCACTGTCATGAGGACAGCTTTAGATTAGTGTATTGTACCTGAGATATATTGTGCGTTGTTAAGCGGTCAATAACTTATAATTATATAACTCAACAATGGAAAAAAAGTCCAATGGAAATACTGTTAGGCAAATAATCACTATTCTCTATGATGCCTCTTTAGGTGTTAGGATCTAACGAATCTAAACTAGCGAACAAACATATTCGATATATTGAAAAATGGTCATGTTTGATACTTTATTTAAGGCAATTCTAAAGAGGCTAGAGTTTCGACAATTTGCCACAAGCTGTATTGTCCACAATGCAAGAGTAAAACATCAAATCTGAAAAACGAGATTTTTCATATTCGATAGTTTGACATGGCAGGGACGATATGTGCACCAAGCAGGTTTCCTCTTGGGGCACTGGGCAACCCCCCATTTCAAGTAGCTTTCATGCATTATGTGGGGCTCTGTTGCAGGTGATTGCTACTTTTGGGGACTAATGTCCAATAAAACAAAAAAATTCCTTAGTAGCCTTGGAGCAGCACGAAGAACTCATCAATGGTCCCCTGAGAATACTTAAGAACCCACTGACTGGCCACCGATACCCAGTCCTTATCAGAATTGGTTATGAGCTTGCGCATACCGGGTACGTCTAAAGACAGCCAGCAGTTTTTGGCCGTTAATAAGTAGTTCTGGGGTCATCACATACATAGCATATTATACTGCTAACCTTCTAAAAAATCGAATAATAAGGTAACTACTGCAAGCACATCAAACAAGCGACAAGCTGTCTCCTGAGGTGCATTCTATTACCTCTTCTGTGGGGCCTGGCTTGACGCAGCATTGAGTTAAGTGGACAAGCATCTTTGAGTCAACCTACAGAAGATTATGCCGGGGCCATTTATGACAAAGCGAAAATTGGAGGGGTTGGTAACAAGGATCTGTGGGATTTTGAGGAAGATATTGACTCTTCTTTGTAAGGAAGGAATTCCTCCAAGAAAAACAAAAAATCCCGATTAGCAGCAACACTATCATCTTAGGGTGTTTCCATAACATTCTTATCCCTTGTGTCATTTGGAAAGCTTGAATGTAGATAACATGTTGTGAAAAAAAGTAAACACCTTCTACAATTAAATGTTGAAGGAAAGTGATTTTTTAGGCATCATTATGCGCAGTATTGGAAATTACTCACTCGACTTCTATAATAAACAATCAAAGATCCTTTCTTATTTTACATATCTTGTTTTACTGGAGAATTCATTTTACTAGTAAAATCAATTACAAAAACAACAAACCATAAAAAACTGAGGAAAACAAACATATAACCGCTCAAAGCGACGAAACCATCACTTCTGGAGTTTTAAGCATCTCTGACTGAGATACCCCATCAAAAATGACTTCTGTATGATTTTTGTAGAGAATATAGTAACCTTTTTAGTAATTATCTTCCGCTTGCTACTCAACCATATCAGAGATATCTAAGAAAAAAAATCGGAAATTTCCCAAACTGCTCTTGCCTGATGATTTTTTTTTATGTATTAAAAAAATACATTTTTTTAATACTTCCTTAATTCCAAAGATTTTAAAAGAAACAATGAACTTCAACGAATGTATACACCATATTCAAATTGATTTATATACACATATAAATATAAATAAACGTGAATATATTCGTTTAAGTTCATTGTTTGTTTACAATCATATTCAAAAATTCAAATTTTCCCTTGACTCTGGTCACACTAACATGGCCGATTTTAGGCTTCAATCTATTTCGTTCACCCTCCCTCCACTCCCTACTAACTCAATGGTTTCTACATATGGAGGGAGGGAGAGAAGAGTAAAAAAATAAGGTTATAGGAAACTCAAAAATATACTAATAAAGTCATAGACAAAGAAAGAAACTATTCGCACAAGGGTGTAGGCCACCCTCCAACATTATAAGCTTAAGAGTTGATTATCCATTATTTATAAAAAAAAAAAAAAAAGATTGGTTAGTAGTGAAAGATTTCACTTTTCATAAAAAACTAAAATTACACTTTATAATTAATAAATTATATTTTTTACATTAACATCAAAAACTGCTTACACAATTTTGTTTTTAATATTTCAATAAAGAAACAAAAATAAAATTATTGCAGAAAATAATTCCGAACTAGGTTATTATTCTACTGTAGTAAGACGAGCAAGAATATTTATATAAAATACATCATAATTTTATATATATATATATATATATATATATATATATATATATATATATATATATATATTAACATAGTACAAATATAAGATACATAAAAAATCTACAATGAGTAACAAGTAATGATTCTCAAAACTTTCAAGTCAACGAATCCTACGGGAGTCGTAAAAGCATAAATTTTAAGACCACTCTTCTGTATTGCTTTAATATATTAAATGTTTTGACACAATAAAACCCCCCAAAAAATACTATCATTATTTATTCTAAAGATTTTCTCAGGATATAAAAAGGGTGATTTTTATAACAATATAATACAAATTGTAGAATAAATTTTGATATTCCATTGATTTCATTAAAAGTAATTATTAATTTCTGATAAATAAAAAAAAAAATCCGACAATAAAATAATCATTTTCTATACTGTCTATGACTTGGGACATAGATTGTCAGAGAGCCTCTGCTTGATCTGTGGTAGGGGGAGTAAATTCAGTGTTATTTGGTGGTTTTTACACAATTTTGTTTATTCTATGGAGTTTTTATAAGCCTCTAACTCATCGGAAATAGATAAAATCTTACTCTTATGTAAGGAGGTAAAATTATATGATCAAATATAGAACTGTGTAGCTCGGTAAATGCTGTAAACACTCAATATTTTTAGCCCATTTAGGAATAATATAAAAATTACATAATTTTTATAAAAAAGACTATATAATATAAAACAAGAATCTAAATTTCAACCAATGATAAGCCAGAAGTTTTTTTGCCCAGATAAAAGCCTTAGAATAAAAACAAGTTATTATTGATAAATAGCAACGTTTGAAATAATAACAATCATCAAAAGACCCATGAAAGAACGGGATTTTTCCAAACATCACATACCGCATCACTGTAAGAGCTGAAGACCGTTCCGAAAAGCCGTTATCAAAAGTGCTTCAAAAAATATAAATTTTTTCGAGAGAAATAGAAAGTCACCGTAATATTTGATCAATCGTTGTTTTGTGCCCGAACCAAGAAAATTAGTTGACAAAGCAACTTCATAATTGGATTTTATAGAGAAGTAAAAGACACTCAAAGCGCTTCCTAAACCAAATTGACAGGAAACGAACAAAGACAATTTTGTCCCTACATAGAAAGGCTATTGCTCTCTATACAGGTCATGCAAAGATGAACAAACATCTACACAACAAGAGCCTGGCTACAATCTCCCTGTGCGGGATAGAGGAGGATAAACCTAATCTGTGACCCTTTACACATAATCTGTGACTTACAGTACTCGCACGCAGGCACTTCATGCACTTTGGATCTGTGAGAATAACTGACCCGGGAAGAGATTCTGAGCTTACACCTCGGAAGATCAAAGGGTTCGTCAAGGATTGATGCTTGTAATTTGGCTGTCCATGTAATCTAATAAATTTAATTTCAAATAATTAACTGTAACCTTAAGAAATTAATTCTTATATATTATAATATTGTTACACATCCAAAATTCCTTCTGAAAACATTGATTGTATAGAATATATTATGAATTCTTTATCATTTTTTTATTTTTGTTTTTAATGGTTATAATTATTTTATTATAATAAAAAGTTCTCTCCATTGGGAACTGTAAGAAATCTATTCTTGCTAGTGTTACTAAAACAGACATAGTACACAAAATGATGCTGATCACATTAAATAAACCACAATTTCGAAATAAATATTTCTTAGTTAACGTCAA
This sequence comes from Gonocerus acuteangulatus, assembly GCA_946811695.1. Lineage (NCBI taxonomy): Eukaryota > Metazoa > Arthropoda > Insecta > Hemiptera > Coreidae > Gonocerus > Gonocerus acuteangulatus. The sequence continues at coordinate 72,491,950 of OX328128.1, forward strand.
TGGTCTATTGTTATAAAAATGTGTCATCGTGTCGGTCTACAAAAGACATGTGACGGCGAAGATTGTGAGTCGATTCAAGCTTTGGGCGTCTTGTTTTGATCGTAGATTTCTGGAAATTCTGACCTCGGCAGGAAGAAATCTCTTTGTGGGAACTCCATTTCTCCTGACATTTCATCCTAAAAAAAAAAAATAAATATTAAATTAGATGAAAATAAAAAAACAGTTGTCAGCCTTATTTTTGAAATTTATGTACAGGAAACCTGTGAATATATTTTAAGGCCAATTCATCACTACTGATTGTAAAATTGAATATCTATATATCCTAAATTATTGGGTTGATACATATATTCGTCAGGTATTATTTTGGATTGGAACCAATTATTATTATGTTTAAACATAGTTGGAGTTTGTGTGTTGTTAAAAACAAGATTTCTGATTGTGAACTAACATTCCAAAATAATGGAAGATATTTTGGATAACATAAAACTGTGGAAATAATTATTTATCTGAAAAAAAATGTTTTTACATTATTCAGTCAGCTGTGAACAACAAATTCAAAATAGATTAACTTTTTAGTCCTTTGTGAGACATCTCTTCAAATTCCTAAGAAAATGCCAACAATTACCACTGATAAAATGTGTCCTCTAGATAAAAAAAATTGGTCCTCTTGAAGAAGAGGTATAATCTGGGACTAGACATGCGCGCCGAGGCTGAATTTACAGGCAGCGGCGCACTGGAATAAAATGGCCGGCGGCGGCTTGGGCTATTTTTTAATCCCCAACGGGAGAAGCAAAATGGTGAGTTTTAAGCCTTTTTTTAGGCGCAGGAACAAGAGTGGGAAATCTGGAACTCTAAATTGTTAGTCTATCAACTTATTAAAAATAAATAAGTTATTTTTGCTAGTTTGCAGTTTGAATCCTTCTCATTTCTTTGACACTGCACGTGGTAGTCAAAAAGAACCAGAACAGAAAAGTAACCAATTCATAAATGATTCTTAAAAACATAAATTCATTGCTTTATACATCTTACAGCCGTTTCCAGGACGGGACGCCGGGACAGGAGCAAGATACCAGAACGTTTGGCAAGCCTATATATATACATATATATATATATATATATATATATATATATATATATATATATATATGTCTTCGTTATTTCACAGGCTCAAAAATGGTCCAATTTTGATGTACAATCATCTAATTTGAAACGTCAAGTTTGTTAACCTGCAGAATCAGAACATGGGTTTTGGCACGAAATTCGTGCCAAAAAAAACGTAACGCATATGTTTTCAAGTTTATATGCATGCAAATACTTGCTTAATAGGTTCCTTATCATACAAAAACGAATGAAACCATTTTTAAGGCGACATCTGTAACAGTTTTAAGATAAGTGGAACAAATATTTATGTACCTCATTTTCGGTTTGGGTATATGAAATCGTGGGGTTCCATTGAAATGTGTTCTATTTGTTTAAAATTCATCTAAACTAAGATTTTGGTTACATTTGGAGTTAAGGAAGGATTATTTCGAAAAAAATATTTTATTAGTGGACATGAAAAATGTTGGGATCTTTGTATTCTTTCGTAAATATCTTAAAATCAGTTGGAAAGTCATGGTAAGGGGAAGGTGACCATTCGAAACATTACTAATGTCGCTACAAAATGGTTCTGAAGCAATTTTTGATCGGAGAAATAAGGGCTTAAAACTTCGAAAGCGTTTGTTTTGTTCTTTTGAAGGGGGGGGGGGGGGTTCTGTTTATTTATCTCACTTTGTAATTGATGGTTTTAAATTTTAATTATCAGTAAAATTAGTCTTTTCGTAAAAGAAAGTAAGAAAATGAGAAACTTAATGATAATAGTGTTTTCACAGGGTGATCGTTGTGGCGCCTTAAACTTCCTTCTGTTTGAGACTTTATTTTATATTTTTTAAACGAAACATCAAAACCTACGAATAACTGTATTTATTCATTTACTAATGGCACTATAGATTTGAACGGAACCCCGCTAAGATGATGCAGTTCCAGCGAGTCGGACTTTTGTTTTCGTTTTGGTCTTCAATTGCGAGGTTTCCAAAATATCTCCCACAAAAGCTGTATTTATTTGTTTAGTTAAAGAGCTTGTTTATACAAAATTATTTTATTTACGCTTTTCCGATACAAACTTTGGATGGACTTGTGTGTTGCCCAATCAAATAGCACAACTCACAAGCGTTTACTTGATCAGAAGGTAAGCCCTAAATGGCGGCGGCTGGTCACCACGCAGTACAATCTCAGCTTTCCTCCCTTCGCCCACCTACTACACCCTTTCGTCCAGTATTGCCAACGAAATCGGCGCGCCGACTGAATAGCTCGGCGGCGGCGGCGCCACTCAAACCCGGCGTGGCGTAGCGGCGGCGGCGCCACTCAAACCCGGCGTGGCGTAGCGGCGGCGGCGCCACTCAAAACCGGCGTGGCGTAGCGGCGGCGGCGCCACTCAAAACCGGCGTGGCGTAGCGGCGGCGCCACTGCAAAAACCAGCGTGGAGTAGCGGCGGCGCCACTACAAAAACCAGCGTGGAGTAGCGGCGCCGGCACGGCGCGCATGTCTATCTGGGACATTTATAAATATATATGTAGATATATATATATATATATATATATATATATATATATATATATATATTCACATAACACATTTGTGAGCCTTTTAATTTGTTCCTGATTATACCTTTTCTTCAAGAGGACCAATTTTTATTTTACAACACTCGTTTCTCCTTAGATGGCATACATATCTCCTTAACACATTCGGCCCAGCATCGTGGCATATGCGTCCGAGAGATGTGTTCTGTGGGCCTAGCATTGTGGCCTGTGTGTCAGGAGATAGCTTGCCTTTCTTTCCATCCCCACTACTCCGGGCCTTGTCCTAGACCCTTCGTATTTCGTTTGGGGCCTCATTACATTATTCCCAGTGAGGTTTGCGAGTCTGGTATCGTATGATACTGAATCCGCCAAAAACATTCCTTCAGCGGGCCCGCTGCCGTGGCGTACTTGACACTTAACTAAATTGTAATTAATCCACTAAAAGTGCATCATTTCAAAAGTGTCTTCACTTATTTTTTTATATATATATATATATATATATATATATATATATATATATATATATATATATATATGTTTGCCGAAATAACTACAGTAGAACCTCTCATATCCGACCTTCCCATAACCGACTCCTCCCGATATCCGACCTAGTGCTCTACTGTCTGAACGTTGGGGGGGGGGGGCTGTTAAGACTTGAAAGAGTGAGTTATCTATATTATGCTTTGTTTTCTTGTCACAAACTGTCAGTTCTGCCGTGATTGTTGATGTGGAATGTACCCTGACTATAATCTTGTACTGTTCTGTATTTGTTAACGTCAATACTGTTTGTGTTTTCCCCCATTATCTATTTTCGACGAAATCCATCAAACCAGCCTTCAGAAGGCTTGGAAAAAGATTTGGCCATCATTGAAACAAGACGAACCTGAGACTAAACATGAACCGACATCGACAGAAGCAGATGTTGAAACAGACACATCCGAAACATTCAAAAATTGACAAGTTCATCATGATCTCCAGATGACAGATAAAAAAGAGTGGCTTGTTGAAGCTGATGTTTCAGAAGTAACCAATGAAGATCTCAACGACGAAGAAATCAACTCAGATGAAGACGAAACCACCAGTGACGACGTAGTGAGCCATTCTGCTGCTAAGGATGCCTTCGACGTAGCGCTAAAATACATCGAGCAACATCCAAATACAACCCCAATGTGGGCAAAAAGTGGAGAGACACTTTCGCAAAGTCAAGATTAACAAAATTAAAACAAAAATTCAATAACTGAATTCTTTACATAAAGTGTGCTTAAATTTTGTTCATCTTTTCAAAAGTGTAAATGTTTGAAATGTATATAGCAACAGTTTTAAAATTAGAATAAAGTTGTATTACAGTATGTACTGCACATTATAGTTGTTTTTATAACTTTGAAAGGGTTTTTTTTTTTTTTTTTTTTTGCTCCTCCCGATAAAAGACCTTTTGGCTGTTCCGACCATGGTCCAGTCCCGTCAGGGTCAGATATGAGAGGTTCTACTGTATGCAAAAGGAAGACTTGGGCCCTGAAGGAAATCTTTTCGCAGCCATCGGTCCTGAAAATATTGATGTACACGTTCAGTCCAAACCTCCAGGCAGAGACAGCACAGTCCAGCCCCACGGTTCGGACTGAATGGGTCTAGCACACACACTATAAGTTAAACCGCAAGGCAGAGATTGAAAAGTCCAGATATAGTAGAGCCTTGGAACACCTGATTTCATAGAATCGTTCACCTTTATGTTATTTTCTATGAGTTTCTTCTCAAGTTATTATTATTATTTTTTAATAACTACATATTTTGCAACAGGGTCAATACCGTTTAATTTTATAACAAGTCAGCTCCTGCTTGTCAGACTCCTTTCTTTGATTTGCTATCACTTTCACCAATTATATTTTATTATTAAAACTTATACTCACCAACGCTTCGAAGTTGTAATATGTATGTAGCTTTTCTTTGACGATGCTTAAAGGCACCTCCTTCCCCGTTAAAGTCTTAAATTTCTCCCAGATTATAAGCATCATGAAGTGGTAGTTCATACCTGCAAAATAAAATGTGGCTTTGAAATCGATGAACCATAAATAAATAATAATAAAAATAATGTTTGAAAAATTAATTTCACTGTTAAGCAAATTTAACAACCCATGAAACACACCAGGAGCTGGTGAATAAGTAATTGTCTGAGGTTAGGGCGGAGATACCTATGAAAAAGCAAGATTTTAGGGAGTTAAATGCTTGTTATATATGTGTATAAATGTACCCCATCGTGATCTGGAGGACTGGAGTTTAAAATTTAGGTTACCCAATTTCTCTCCTCCTCAAGTTTTCTCAGAAAAAATGATATCATCTAGTGGCTTTATACAAGGGAACGGACCCTCCCTAATCCCACCCTGCCTGAGCCTCTGGACCTTCATGGCCTGCTAAAAAAATGACTTTTATACTTGCTTATGTATATATTTGTATATTTAATATTTATCAGGAAGTACGCTCGTCATTTATTACGCCTGACTCAAGCTAGACAACATGATGAGAGGACTTACTCATAAGGAAAGCCTCTGAAGAGGTGTGACAAAAGCACAAAACATGTCGGGCTAAACATATCTAATAAAGTAGTAAATGTGATACAAGAGTGCACTGCTTTATCGCCCCCCTGCCAGAAAAGAAATAAGAAAAGTCCGACTCGCAGGAACTGCATCATCTTAGCGCGGTTCCGTTCTTATCCCTAGACTCATTTAGAATGATTAAAATAGAAGCTATTATTATTTTGGGTCCACATTTCTAGAAAGGTCTTGATTTACGATCTTACCTGGAAGGCTCGGCCAACCCTCCCTTCCCTAGGAAGGACCTCGTTAGGCAGTTGAAAAGTTATATCTTGGAAATCCATATCTCTAAAATTAATTTGTTTTCTTATTTTTCTTAACCTGTTTTATTTTCAAATACATTATCCAACTATAAGCAATTAAAAAATAACAAGGAATAAAAATAGACAAAAAGAACAGTTCGAATAAGCGAAATCAATTACTTTAAAGTATTAAGCACTTATTTCTCCGATTGACATCGCCTAATCAAAATTTTGATCAGAACCTTTTTTGTAGAGCATTTAGTAAGATTTCTAATGGTATTCTTCTGTTTACCAAGATTCTCAACCTTTTTTGAGATATTAAGGAAAGTATACAAAGTTACCAAAACTTTTTATGTCTGATAATAAAATATTTAATTCTAACCCTTCCTTAACTCCAAACGTAACCAAAATTTCAACGTATTAGTTTTAATGAACGTAGAACATGCAGAAAATGTTTCAACTGAATCCCATGATTCTAAGCACCCAAACCAAAAACGCTATTCAAAAACTATTTTCCCAATTTTCTCAAAAACGGTTAAAGCTATTTCCTTGAAAATGGTTTCATTCGTTTTCCTAGCCCAAGAAGCCCACTTACACAACTTACAAGCTTATGAACTCAAAACCGTAAGCGTTACGATTTTTTTTTTTTTTGCGCGAATTTCGCCCGAAACGCCATCTTCCAGTGTACGGATTCTGCTGGTTAAGGAACTTGACCTTTCAAATTAGACGAAAGATTTTTGTACCAAATTTCATCAAAATCGGACCATTCGTCTTCGACCTAGAGAGCGAACAGACAAATATATATAAATATATTCACACACAGACACATATATATATATATATATATATATATATATATATATATATATATATACAAATTTGAACCACCATCATTTTCGGTTTCTATGGGTTCTGAAACGCAAAATTTTCGGCACTTCTGGATTGCGTCATGAGATCAACCTTATAAGCGGGGTTCCTCCCTATGGAGGAGGGAGGAACCGCGCTAAAAGTGGGAAAATACATGTAAACACACACTATATATATATATATATATATATATCAGGTTGATATGATTCTTTGTCTTTTTCAGCACTTTCCTATGACCACAATTTTAGATTTAAAATAAAAGAGCTGTTAAATAAAAAAGGTAATATCATTTAATTGAAAATTAAGATTTTTGTTGATTTCTTGGTACGTAAATATACCTTTCTCTCTCTCAATAACTATACATTTCACTAAAAAGCCCGCAAAATCTTTTTAAAAAAAAATCTGAGCTGTTAAGGATGAGTACATGAATACTTGGTACAGGTCTGTACAAAATCTTCAATATGGTGGTGCAACATGGCCGCCACATGTCAGTTTTATCTTCGGACCTGTTTAAATAATAAGAACAAATACCATTTAATTATTCGCCCTAAGTTTAGAAAAATAGAGAATTTCATAAACTATCAGTTGTCTAGTGATGAAGGCTTTACCGATGGTTTTATTGTAGGTTTAATTATAATACTTTTATAAGATTTAACTTCATGAAAATGTATTCAAATACAACTCCATTTCTATAATACTACAACAAAATTTTTAAACACTTACTTCCCACCTAACTTATCTTTAAGTGATAGATGCCATCGAAATCCCTGTAAAGTTTCCTTTTAAAAAAATCTACAAAAGTTAAAGCCTAAATAGTCCTAAAGTTCACGAATTGTTATATGAAATAGCCAAGCACAATAAAAAAAAAAATTAATAATATTCAAACAAGCCTAACAGGGGAAATTAAACATATCGAGACAGGACAGGAACAAGTCATTCACAATTGTGTAATTAGCCCAAGAATGAACTATTACCGATGTTATAATGCCAAAATGCAGTAACTAGTTTTAATAAACATTTTCGAAAATAGAAAAACAAATTAAGAAGTCATATAATGTAAGTTGAAGTATTGTACATAACATGAAAATAATACATTCCTAATATCCAAAAATGTTTACTTTTAAATTATATACATAACATAGGTTAAAGTCCGAGTTTATTCTTTTAAATGAATATTTCTAATAAACTTATGTAGATATATTATTTATTCGCTATAGAAAACATAAATAAAACAAAATTAAAATATATACTAGGTATGAGAATATGGATTGACAACAGATGGTACGACTATCAAACGATTAAGTAATTTTATTCAGACAAAGAAATATGCGAAAACAGAAAATGAGTACCAAAATGAATAAAATATATAAATACCGCAAGGTTTTAATCCATAAAGTGCGTATAAAAGCATCAATTCGTCATAAGGTTTCCACTCGAAAGGCTGTTGAACTTTCTCATCTTTCTTCAAAACCATTCCTCTCTTCAGCATTTCAAAAAAATGAGGCTAACTGTTTAGAAAACAACTTTTGAACAGTATTCCAAGGCGAGATGAAAAAACCTACACTGATCACTGCGAGTTTGTTAAATAAAATATTAGACCTTTTAGTAAGTTTCCAATTCTAAAGAAAGGTTTTTCGCAAGTAAGGTTAAGAGCATTGACAGCGGGCAGTAGTGTAAGGCCAAAGAGGTTCCATAGTGCCATTTATTTTTGAACTTATGACAACCGCTCTGTTCCTCTCACAGCACTACAAGGCATATGCATAAATATATAAGGATTCTGCCTGCCCCTCTGTCTGTTATCTCCGTCCCTACTATACAACAATTAAAATTAAATAGCTACAACAAATCATCCCCAATGATCTGTGTTTGATGACCTCTTGGGTTGTAACACAAAACAAAAAAAAATAAATAAATAAATATATATATATATATATATATATATATATATATATATATATATATATATATATATATACACATATACATATATATATACATATACATATATATATATATATACATATACACACACACACACACACACACACACACATATGTACATACACTCACTGACAAAAGTCTCTGCAGACCCGCATACAAGTTATTTCATTGCTAAATAAAGAGGCATTCTACAAGATGTTGTAAAAAAAATTCACAATTTTTGTTACACAATTCAACGTATTTAAGTATACAATAATTAAATATAATATAATTTATTTAAATTTTAACGTCCATTATTATTAACTACGAATTTTAGGACGGGTTATCTATAGGTTACCACCCTTTCTAGCCAGGACAGGACTCATGCCTTTTCTTTTTTCTAAAGAAAAGCCACCACCCCAAAGTGGGAATCGAACCCACGACCTTTGGCACAGAGTGTTAAGTGCTCACGCCTTAACACTCACGGCCATCGGGCCTCCTATAATATAATTTATTTTCTCTTAAATTTATTTAGAGAAATAAATACAGAAATACAATAGTCTCTGAACATAGAGAAATTATCTAAGATAAGGAAGGGGATTTATACAGATTGCATACTGCCCATAACATTTTCTAGTTAATCCTGACAACTCAGTGCTAATTCTTTGCCAAGCCAGTTATTGATTCTTTTAAAATAGAATTTCCAACTATGATGTAATAATTATAGAAATTATACATTTGAGAAGGCGGGGCCAGTTCCCCGCCAGAAAATAGGACAAACCATCAATGAAGGTTCTTAAACGGTGAGGTTTATCCTAATAAAACTCGAAGAACTGGATTCTGTTGAAAATAGATACCGAACTGGCCGCCCCCTAAGCTCCATGCTCATGACAAGAGATTATAATATCGCGGTGCTTCTCCAAACTATAAGGATTCTGAAAAATGCTGCCTATAATAAACATAAGCATAGGTACAACCCACTAAACCGGCATCTGAGACTTCAATTTGCTTAACAACACTTAAATAAACCATTATTATTTTAGGAACGTGTTCTATTTACAGATGAAAGTATGTATAATATTTTTGGGTCGGATGGAAGGGGAAGAAGTTGAAAAAAAAAAAAAAACTGTTGCTCTACAATGCTCCAAAGCAGCTCAAAACAGCTCACCTGCCCCCTGAACTTAACCCAATAAAGCCTGGGGTTGAAAGACAGCCAAATTTAAAATAATACGATGAGTTTGTTCTGTATTGGCAGTTTTGAAGAAGGTCCCAGTAGTCGTCGTAAGAGTCCGTATCTCCTGTTCAGTTCCTGTCTTTTCAGTCGGGTGTGAGGGTTCCAAGTGAGTGTACTGTCCAGTAATAATCCCAGGTAGCGCACCTCATTGGATATGGGGAGTTCGTGGCTAAATATGACGACTGGTGGGCAGGCTCTCTTATTGAGGGTGAATGTAATTTGGCAGCATTTTTGAGGATTCACCTTAATTTTCCACTTGTAGCACCAGTGCTCGATAGACTCCAAATGTTCTTGTAGATGACAGGAAGCAGTTACGGGATCAGGAGAAGAAGAAAAAATGGCCGTATTATCAGCATATGTGGTTAAGTGGGAGCTGGGATGGGTGGGGATGCCTGCGGTGTACAAAAGGTAGAGGAGAGGACCAAGAATACTTCCCTATGGTACTCCGGAGGAAATGGGATGGAAACTGGACAGTGTGGAGCCAGATCTTACTTAGAAGGAGCGGTTTGATAGGTAGAATTAGGAAATATGCGTGAGGAAGTAGCCGCTTTACTTTGTGTAACAACCCCGGGTGCTTTTATGTACAATGGGAAAAAAATTGCTTGAGGGTGTGTAGAGACTTTTGTTATTAAGTGTATATATATACACATATACATATAATCATTATTCACTTATGGGCTCGGTCAAGTACAAAAATGCTGTATTCACAAGTTTGGTATTTATTATTATTATTTAAATTTTAGCATCAACTTATCTAAAAGAACGATTTTTGGAGTGGTTTGACTGCAGGTTATCCCCAATTTCAGATATTTATATATTTGTGATTAGCGGTACTTAAAAAATAAGTTCAACTTAAATTAACATACTTTTATTTATAGATAGAAACACAACTAAAATATCGTAACATAGCCCTTTTATTGCTCTGAATGATTTAACTAATCAAGGCTTACTTAAATTTTATGGTACAATAGAAGGGGGAGTACTCATACCTTACGAGTACTCCCCCTCTGGAACATTCTTCATCCAGCAAAAGCTGTTAGGTGTGCGACTGTGCTTCGGCTACTGGGTTTGCATTCCCTTCTAGGTATTGGATATGTGTGGTGAACTGCTAGAGGAATGGGTGTGGAGGTTGAAAGCTTTTGCGTTAAAGCACATATTAGTGGTTTATGTTCCAAGAGTATGGTAAAGGGCGTCCTCTCTACCACGGGTCGGAAAACCTACGCGGCTTGGAGTAGAGCCAACAGTCTCCGTTCGTAGGTGGGGTAAGATTCTTGGGGAAATATATTAAAGGTATCCACCTATAATTTTCCCTCTGCTGCGGCACAGCTCCAACGCAGGTGTCTGAAGCAACACAAGTTAGTGATACATCCCATGGATGTCCGAGAGAAGTGGCATCCCAATGTGCTGTCTTGCATCGCTCAAATGCCACTTATATTTCTAATTTTCCAAAATATACACCTGATAAGAATGTTAAGAAATGCTCAAAGACAACAAACTTGCTAAATGACCACGACCATCTGGTCTATGTTTGGTTGACCGGCTTCCAGTGAGGTTATGATTCAGTTTCTTGTCGACAGTCCACACTTTCTTGAAGAAGTGTGCGGCAGATAGAAATCAAATATCAGTTCCTGTAGCTTCACTTCCCACCGAACTCAGATACTCCTGTATTGCATCGTATTCATTTTGTTCGGCCAGGTTTATCAGAGTACGGCCTTCGGCAGTAACAGTATTAACATCGGCGCCATTCTCTACAAGAAATTTTACGAGACTGAAATTACCTGCACTGACAGCGCTATGGAGTGGCGTACATCCCACTGAAGATTTATCATTAACATCTGCGCCATATTTTACAAAAAGTTCGACCAATGGAAACGCCTCTTCTTCCAATGCGAATCGCAGTGGAGTCAAATCAAACATCTCTTTGAAGTCAACTAGCGCTCCGGCGTCCAGCAGAAGGTGTGCTATTGACAAACGGCTTAACATAGCTGCTGCGTGCAATGGCGTCTTTCCATGAATAGTATAGCAATTGACTTCTGCGCCACATTCAATCAAAAACTTAACAATATCTCTATCGCCCCTCTGTACAGCGACATATAGCGCAGTCTCACCTGTATTGTCTCTGCAATTAACCTCCGCTCCGTTTTTGACGAGCAATTCTACCACACCAAGACTACTGTCTCTTGCGGCTATGTGCAAAACCGTCAAATTAGAAATAAGCGCAAAATTAACATTTGCGCCTCTCTCGACCAACAGTTTGACCATTTGTAAACATCGACTAACAATTGCGATGACTAAAGGAGTTCTTCCGATAGAATCTTTAGCGTCAACATCCAAACCAAAATCCAACAACCATGCTACAGCATCCACTTTACCAGTACGTATCGCCACGTGTAGAGTACCATCCTTGAACTTAATATTTCCGTCGTTTTGTTGCCTTATAAATTCCATTATGCGGGCATCTCCAATCCCCACAGCATGTTTCAAATCGCTCTCTGAATAAACAGCGCCGAGTCCTTTCAAAACTTCTGCGCAATGTGTTTCGAAATTTGACGTGGCTAAAAATATGGCAGACCAACCCATGTAAGTAGTGTGATTCACATTTGCTCCGGCGCTGTGCAACAGTTCAACAATTTCTGCTCTTCCATAGTTCGCAGCAACGCACAGTGGAGTGTATCCCAAGTCGTCCTTAGCACTTACATCAGCTTTAAATTCAATAAGAGCTTTTACGGCATCCATTGCCACTTCAGAATGGTCTTCTTAAGAACAGCAAGAGGATCTGAGATCTTCTGAGAAACCTGCAAAACAGTAAAGAACTTCAATAAACTTTGATACTCAATTTTAGCGCTTTCCTCCCTCGCTCTATAGGGAAGAAGCCAGGACGTCAACCCGATGAAACAGTCCGGAGATGCCGGTGAGATAGCTCTAGCACTATGGGCGTATATCACGGGGATGGCTGAGGGGGCTGCCCCCCCCCCCATCAAAAAACTTTTGATTAGTCGGTGAAAATATGTCATAAAAACCTTAAAAATAAATTATAAAAAACTTAGATCAGAAAAAATCTTTTTTTTTTTGGTGTAATAGCGTTTTAGTTGGCTAACTATTACAAGTTCTAGATTGTTAGTATTTCATACCCCACAAATGCTTCTAGCCCGCCCCACAGTGGGGCGAGCCTATGCATTTCGTGGACATAGGACCAATATCTGAAATTTTGAATTTTCTCATATTTTTTTGGTTAAGCTGTTCTTCTTAGTTTCTATTATAATTTTCAATAGTCAGTTTTTTTTAATTCAAAAATTCCACCTAAGATATCCTATTAAAACGACCGTTCATGGAAAATGTCCTTTTTTAAAAAAAGAACCATAACTATTTTGATGAACAAAAATTAATGAATCCTCTTTATTACGATAATTTAACTATAGTACGATACTTTAAGTTTATACAGCTTGAACTTTTATAGACTCCTAAAGATTTTTTTAATAAAACATAAAAAAAAAATTAAAACATTCATAACGAAAATCGCTCAGAAATCTACCACCACAGAAATTAACTAGAAGTTCTGTAGTTTACTTTCCATTAATAATTACCTGCGGGTTCGTGCCGGTTTCTTTTAAAGACCCTATACCACAAAAAGACAGGACCAATGTAGTCTACAGAATCCCCTGTACCACACCGAACTGCAATAGTGCGTACATTGGACAGACAAAAAACCCTGTAAGAAAACGAATCAATAATCACAAAAACGATGTAAGGAATAAAGCCATTAAGACAGCTTTAACTAGACATGCCATCACAGACGGACATGACTTTGGTTTTGACCAATGCTCCATCCTCTCCACTGAATCGAACGAAGACAAACGCCTCCTTTCCGAATCAATATTTATCCACCTAGAAAATAACCCAGTAAACGACAAAATTGATAAAGAAGTCATCTCCTTTACCTACTCCAACATCTTCCATTTATTAAAAACTTCTCCCTAATACTCCATACCGCCTGCATTATTGTCCTTCATACCTGCCTCCCTTCCATTAACACAAACATTTTATGACACCTTACTTTACGACACAGCTTCCGCCGCTCTTTCTTTCATCTCTAAAGTACCCTGTTCATTGGGTGGTCCAGAACCCCCTCCCCCTCACCAACTCCTTTCCCCTAGGTTTCCTTGTATCAACAGTCAGAAATGATCCCGCATCTGTGAGGTAAAGTTCTCAATTTTCTCATCGGTAAGCCCATCTTGTTATTCTTAAATCTGTTCTAATCTAATCCGTTATTCTTATATCTGTCCTCCTAATAATCTAAGCATTACTATAGCACATTGTTCTCCTAACTGTATATTATATATATATATATATATATATATATATATATATATATATATATATATATAAATATATATATATGTGTGTGTGTGTGTGTGTGTGTGTGTGTGTATGTATATATACATATATGTAGATTGTATTACTAAATATGTCCTACTTGTTTTTACAGCCCTGATGAAGGCTTGAATCTCAAGCCGAAACGTCGGCATCAATAAAACCATTTTCATTTGTAAAATGTAGTTTTATTAAAAAGCAGTGAGCGAACCCCGACAATCCCTACCTTGAACTTACAATTATTTTTCGATAAGGAGAATGCCTCAACCATCAGTTTCAATAATGTTTAAAACTTGCGAAATTTTCTGAATTCGCTGTGCTTGTACGGGCAAATCACTGACTGTTGAAATTAAAATGATCATCACCTCAATATAAAAGTAAAATTTCGAGGTAGATGTAACAAAAATGAAAATTCTGAATCCCAGAAACTGCATCGTCTAAGTAGGTATGTTTCCGTTCGTATCCCTACTGACTGCAAATGAATAGAAGCACTCATTTTCAGCACCGATTTTCCGAATGAGATCGTCCCATCGAAAATTATTTCAGTGCCGTTTTTGTAGAACAATTAGTAAGCTTTCGGTTATTGTCCACTTATTAGGATTTTCTAACCGTTCTCGAGATATTAAAGGAAATATACGATAATCATAAAACTGCTCATGCCTGTTAATCTTTCCCTCCCCCAATATGTCCCAAATTCCAAAATTTTAATAACTCAGTTCGGATGAATGTTCAACATCTAGAAAACATTTCAACTGAATCAACCGTTTCTAAGTACCCAAACCGAAAAGTACTTAGGAAAACTAGTTTTATACACTTTTCTCGAAAACGGTTACTGATTTCGGTACTAAGTAATCGCTTCAACGCAGGTTAAAGAACCAGCTGTCAGAGATCTGGATCTTAACCGGGTCAGAGATCTGGATTACGGCGTCAATTGAATTTTTGTCTATATGGCGACGGGAATATGACCGATTTGGGTTGACTAGAGTTTTAATATAACCTTGAGCGGGCGAAAACGCACTTATGTTAACAGCACAATTGTATGCGTTTCCGTTTGTTACGCTCGTACAAGGTTATATCGAAACTCTAGTCAATCCAACACATTGATAATATAGATCAAGGATGGTTTTTCGGGGGATAATGGACCGACATGCAATTTAACTGTGCTTCCTTTGTTTCGATAAAATACACAACAAACTAGGAAAACAAACAACAAACTAGGAAATCGCGTATCAACAAACAAAGAAACACCAAACGCGTAAAAAACACCTATGTACAAATTAATTGCTTTCTAAATAGAAAGGGATCAAGACGGTTACTATAAACACAATGGCTAATAAAATTGCTCATTGGAGTAGACCAATATCCATGATTATGACGTTATCCATGATCCAGATCTCTGAACGAGACCCACATATTTAACCTGCGTTGAAGCTAATACCTAAGTACTCAGATTCCACCTTTAAAATGTTTTCAATCGCTTCCCAAAGTTAGAACCCTAATAGAAAGTGTACCTGCAAGACTACTGCTTGGTGGGCTGATTCTGCTGGTGAACCAACATAACCTTTCAAATCAAAGAAAAGGTTCTTGTACTAAATTTCATCACAATAGATATTTTGGGGGGGGGCCAAAATATCGATTGATAATGCTTATCAATTTCACCAGTTTCGATATAACGGGTAGCATGATTTTTAAATGTGTACAGACATATTATTGATCGGACGAGACATATTGTTGTATGTATCTCGTTATTTTTTTCACAAGTTCACAAACTATTTACCTTTTAAAAAGTCAGATAGATTCCTATAAGTTTTTATTTCGTATAAAGTTTAATATAGTGCCTGTGGGGTTACCAGCGGTCAAGAGTTCATTCATGTGGTACGGTCTATATAGTTATAGTTATTATAGTTTTCTGTATCCGTTAATAAGAATAACGTTTTACAGATTATGTCGAATTATATTCTGTACACAATGGTATGCATTGTAATGAACATATTGATAAATTGAAGTCCATTCGGCCATGTTTGAGGACATGTTGAATGACCAGACCGCACAAAACACAAGCCTTATCACCTAATAAATATACATCGATTTTTTTATAATTGTTAAAAATAATAAATTTGTGTACACATACATAACTTAAGAAGAATGTAAAGCAAAAACGAAACAAAAAGGCACTAAAATTGTAGAGAGAGATAACACACTCCCGGTTGTAAACAACCACATGGGACCTGCGGGTCAGCAGAACTGCGAGGTCACGGCGATGTGTTGGGGAATTCCCCATATGCCAAAGGGAAAAGGGAAATCCCCTGTAGTTAATACCATTGCAGCCACGTACGTCTTAGCGTTTCTCCTATCCCCCTCCATATATTTATTTCCAGATTTATAGAAGGAATATTTTTTCATAGGAAAGCACCCAAAGAGGTGCGAACAAAGCACGAAATATGTCGGGAAAAATATTTCAAATAAAGTAGTTGATGTTAACGAACGTAGGTTAATAGAAAGATCAAACCTTCCATCCAAGGCCAAGATTCTCCTGTAAGTAGCAATAGTGACACCAATTCTTATTCTCGGCAGAAACATCTTACCCCGCCTAGCGTTTGAAACGAGATGCAAACGTTTGTAGATAAGATATTCCTTGAAAATGTGCTCAAAAGACATTATAGTATTACATTTACAGAATTTTTTCTTCTGAAATGAAATATACGTGAAATGGTATAGTTCAATTGCGCATGTGCGAGGGGGGTGGGGGTCCCTACAGTTCGGCCATTAGCAAAGTCGTTTAATGAACAAAACTTTACATGGAACACTGTTATGTCTCCTTTAGAATCACGGAAGTCTTCGAGAGGTCAGACAAGGGAGATATCAATGCTTAGATCGATTTAAACCATAGCCTGTTCAAATATTAGTTGGCAGGAAAAGGCAGGGCCGCCACATGGGGGGAGGGCAGCCGGGTACAGTTGTCCCGGGCCCGGCTAATTGGAAAAAATGTATAGTGTATGAGCTTGTAAATAGAATGGGGTTTAGAAATAAAGACGGGCGTATCCTATATTTATTTGAATTGGGTTCTTTTTTTTTTTTTTTTTTTAAGGAAATAAACGACAAAACAAGTGCAGTCCCTGAATATTATATTTCATTAGGAGTCGTAATAAAACTACAAGTACCGAAAGTGACGTTTGCTGCACCGATTGTCGGCTTCTATTCTCATTTCGCTCTAAACTCAAGATGAAAATAATTTTGAAATGTCAAAAGTCCTATAGCAAAGTACTAGAATTTTCAGCCTGGCTCTGAGAAGTGGGGGCCCGGCTCTGAGAAGTGGGGGCCCGGCTCTGAGAAGAGGGGGCCCGGCTCTGAGATGTGGCGGCCCTGGGAAAAGGGAGTGACCTATATTCGCGAGAGAACTTTAGTCTGTGATAACTAGAAGCTAGTTAGCGGAAGTTAGGCATTTATTTTTGGGTGAAATAGGCAGGCAAAAAGGCACTTAAAATACTGAAAATAGGCAGTACTGTAATTAAAATAGGCATTTATTAGGAGTGAAGACAAAGAGGAACCTTACTCATTAATGATGAAAATATGTATTTTAAATACTCATTCATTTCTTTATTAACAACTAGCTGTTACCCGGCGTGCCATGCTACGCCTACTTTCTGCTTCCATAAAATCAAAAATAAATTAGGAACCCCGTTCATTGTTTCGAACCCGTGACCTCCGAACTGTGAGTCATAAACGATTTTAACATAGCCTATGGCTCTCCCCGAATCAAGACCTACATGTGTGCCAAGTTTGATCAAAATCGGTCGAAATATGTGGATTTGTATAAGGAACAAACATACAGACAGACAGCTGGTAGACGTTTTTGACCTAGCCTATGACATTCACCGTATCAAGACCTACCTGTGTGCCACGTTTGGTCAAAAGGTGTGGATTTGTATTAGGAACAATCATACAGACAGTCAGCTGGTAGACGTTTTTGACCTAGCCTATGACACTCATCGTAACAATACCTACATGTGTTCCACGTTTGGTCAAAATTGGTCAAACGGTGTGGATTTGTATAAGGAACAAACATACAGACAGACAGCTGGTAGACGTTTTTGACTTAGCCTACGAGACTTCCCGGATCAAGACCTACCAGTAATCCAAGTTTGGTCAAAATGTGTGGATTTGTATAAGGAACAAACGGACAAACAGTCAGACACGTGATTTTTATATATATAAATAGATTTATCACAGAATTAATGTACTTACTCTCAAGGGAATTACTTCCCTTGTTACAAGCAACAACAAGATGATTTTTCAAAGTATCAACTGTTATAGACCTTCTCAGAAAAAATGTTTTCCATCATGGCAAAACTTCCTCTGCATTACCTTATCATTTCGTAATCCGGAATACCAGGTAACTACACCATTGTCACAGCAAAAGGGCTGTGAGGAAGGAGATGTGACTTATTTCTCTCATCCTCTCTCTTTCCTGATATTCATTATGCTTGTGCATTCCTTCTACTAAGGAAGGTTCTGTTATTTACAGAGGTAAAATCCATGGGTTGGGAAAATAAGCTTTCGAATAGATATTTGGGACGGCAATATGTAATTTTAGCAACCTTTTTTGTCTTCGATGAACGGAAATTCAATATGTGCTTTTTGAAATGTTTAAATCGCAGAAAAAATTGCATAACAAGCAAAAAAGGCAAAAATAGGCAACGGAAGCCAATATAGGGAAAATAAAAATTGTTTACACTTCCTAAATGCACGAAAACATATTTATTTCTATCTGATTCTTCAATATATCCATTTAGATAAAAAAGGCATTTTGCCTAACTTCCGGGCTCTAGTGATACCCTTATCACAGAACCTGGGAGGTTTACAATCGTTAGAGTTCAATGCTTTAAGCTCATTTTTCATTGTTTTTCAATATGAAATCGTATTGATATTTTAAAGTTAAATGTTAATAATTTTGATTGAATGATTTATTATTTGATTGTTTACAGTTCATTCAGTTTTGCGCATGTCTGAACAGAAAGGGAAATTTCCCCGAGGAATTCGCGCATGCGCTATTGAGCTTACCCGCTCCTCTTAACATACTATATCCTTGAGTGTCCAATCCAAAGTGGTGTAATAATAATCTCTTCCTTTCTTGAATTTCTTGAGGATGATTCCAAGGAACATTAATATATTTTGGTTTATTTTCATTATTTATATATTAAAATTTTATCGTCCCTTTATAATTAACCGAGAATTTCAGGGCGGGTTATCCCATTTCTAGCCAAGATAGGGCTGATGCCTTTTTTTTTTTTTTTTTTTTTCAAAGAAACCGCACAAGCCAAATGGGAATTGAACCCTCGACCCTTGGCAGTGAGTGTTAAGTGCTCACGCCTTAACACTCACGGCCACCGGGCCTCCTTATTTGCATTAATTATTAAGACATTTATTTGCATTAAAAAGTTTATTAATAAAAAAATATATATAAACATTTAAAATAGACATTTTAATTTTCAAAAGGTCATCCAATTTCTGGTTCGCTGTCGCTCCAGTTGCCTTGAAGGGATGGGCTCTGTTCTTCGTAGACACCATTCTTCAAATATTCGACTGTATCGGTGTGGTTGTGGAAGCTCGCTACATCAAGAGGAGTTTTCTTGTATCTGAAACGTCAGAAACGTACCAAAATGTTCACACTTTTCAAGAATTATTAAGAAAAAGCATTTAACTGTTCCTATCTTAAGCTTTCCAAAAACCACTAGTGATAAGAACTGGAATAGGCAAAGCTCACGAGAGTCGTTTTTTTTATTGTTTTTGTTTTTTACAGATTTTAAAAATAAACGAGTTTTTCATAAAACTAGGCAGGTCAAACGAGAATGAAGTTTGTCTAGAAGCTTTTGTTTAGAACGAACGGAAGTTTAGTATGAGAGTGTTTGAGTCACGCAGGAGTAGGATTTTAGAAAACGTCTATACTTTTTGGCAATTTAAGCGTCTAAATTGCACTTCTTTTTTATTTTAGATTGTAGAGGAGTAGGTATTTCATTTTCTAACGGTAAAATTAGTTTATCAACGTAGCTGTTCTGGTACAATAAGAAGTATTAAATACAAAAATTTAACAGATGCTATTTCAAACATTCCGTGGTATCTCCAGGGATAAAAACGGCACGGAAACGCGGTAAGATGAAGTTTTTTTTTGTTTTTTTTTAAAGTTCCCTTTGCCTCTTCCAAAACTACACTTTTATACATCATTGTTCGTATAAATTAGTCACAAGTGGGAAACATTGTCAAGTCTAGCGTTCTATCACACATATGTTCCCACAAGTATCTTTCTTTAATCGTACCTCATCAAGTCACATTAACAAAATAATATCACAAAATACCTGTTCCTCGCCTGCGGGTCGCCGCCTGCCTCCAGCAGCATCTTGACTAACTTGGTGTTGCCTCTCTCCGCCGCCAAATGCATCGGACTTACACCAGAGCGATTCTTGGCGCTGGATTTGGCTCCTCTGCTCAGCATTAGCTCCACAAGTCTTGCGTCACCCTTTCCTACGGCCAGGTGGAGTGCCGTGTCGCCTGTCAGTGTCCGGGCGTTTACTGTTGCGCCGCCTTCGAGAAGTGTGTTGCAGGTTTCCACATGACCTAGAATTTTTTTTTTTTTTTTTCATCAGAACTTCCAGAAGCAACAAGAAATTTAAATTAATGGCATTTGTGAGAGAAAGTTTACAATAACATACTTATTTTTTATTTATATTTATTTATCGCACCACATCTTTGGCGAAGTGTATTTTTTCGATACTTTTCAGTAGAGGGCGATGTAAAGCCCCCTCGATAGATTTTTTTTTTTTTTTAGTTTAATTTTAACGTTCATTTATAGTTGACACAGACTGTCATGCGAGGTTTTCTATAGGTTGCCACCCTTTTCTATTGAGAATAGGGCCGATGCAGTTTCTTTTCCCAAAGAAAAGCCATCATCCCAAGTGGGAATTGAACCCATGACCTTAGAGTGATACAGTTCTTCAACTCTACATCGATTGCACCAACAACCACAAGAATATATATATATATATATATATATATATATATATATATATATATATTTATATATAGTAAAGTTTTGCTATGGCTGTTTTTCCCCCTTGTAACCCGTTATGTAGCATTACCCTAACATAAACGTATATTCTTTAAAAATATAGTTTTTTTGTTTTGTTTTTTTACATGTTTCTCAAAAGCGGGTTGTAAGTGAGTTCTCCCGATGAACGAACTTGACCTTTCGTTTGAAGAAAAATATTTTAAAATTGGCCCATTTTTTAAGAGCTAGATTGCGGACAGACAAATATTGCATATACCTTTGACATGTCTCTTTTACAATTTCAGATTTGGACAACATAAGCATATTTTTTTTCTATATCAATGGAGGAAACGCGCTAAACTTACCTTGCCTAACAGCGACATGTAGGGGTCTGTAGCGCATTCCACCACTGAAGTTGGGGTTTACACCGATCTTCATGAGCAGTTCGACTGTGCTTGAATTCCCCTTTTCTGCTGCAGCCTGAAGAGCTCTCGGGTCCAATTTGGCCCCTCCTTCGACCAATAGTTTCACCATTTCGTCTTCGCCCAATTCCGATGATTTGATAAGAGGTGTAGTATGGTTGGAGTCTTCCCAGTTGGGGTCTGCACCGTATGTCAAG
This sequence comes from Gonocerus acuteangulatus, assembly GCA_946811695.1. Classification (NCBI taxonomy): domain Eukaryota; kingdom Metazoa; phylum Arthropoda; class Insecta; order Hemiptera; family Coreidae; genus Gonocerus; species Gonocerus acuteangulatus. Next base: position 72,513,448 of record OX328128.1, read on the forward strand.
AGAAGTTTGGCCTGTCTCGCTTGTCCTGATTCTGATAAATGGTTCAACAGCGTACCTCTACAGACCAAAATAATATGAGGGTTATTGGAAATTATCAACATTAAAGGTCGTTAGCACTCATAAATGTCAAAGGTCAAAAAATGTTATATTTATACAAAAATAAAAACTCCGGTTCACAGGAACTGTGTCATCTTATCGCGTTTCTTTCCTTATCCCTTATGACATTTGGAAATAAATACAAACAGCTATCAGTTTGTTTTGATCATTCGTGAAAAATGAAAACACTTGTCAAAATATAAAATGAAATCTCAAGGACAAACAAAACTTTAATTACTTACGAAACGTTTTTGTAGGAAATTTAGTAAGTTTTCGAATGTTGACCGCCCACTTACCACGATTTTCCAAACGTTTTAGAAGGAAATATACGTAAATCCTGAAACTTCTCATGTCTATAAGTTTTTTTTTTTTTTTTTTTTTTTCTAGTTCTAATTAACTTCAAATGTAACCAAAACTTAAATATCTTAGTTTGAATGAATGTCAAACACCTGGAATAAGTTGCAAGAGAATCCTCCGCTTCGAAGTACCCGAAACGAAAAATAATTAGGAAAATAGTTTCATTCACTTTTCTCGACAACAGTTTTTCGCCTTAAATAGAGCTTCATTCGAATCTCTACGTTACGAAAGCCTATAAAAAGTGTACCTGGATGCCTATAAACGCAAAGCCGTAAGCTCTTCGATGGTTTCCGGGCGAATTACGCCGAAAAAAGTTTACCGGTGACCGGATTCGGCTGATTAACGAACATGCCCTTCTACATCAGAAAAAATCATTTTTGTTATTGAGGAGTAATTGTTGGATATAATATATGGAAGCCGAGCCTATGTATATAATTTATTGAGTATTAAACACTTAAAATTCTGTTTATTGAATATAATGTATATGCATCTTACCCCTTTGATCCAATAATCTGGTTTGGATCAACTCCCCTCTGTAGTAGTAAGGCAAAAGTGCTGAATCTCCTAGAATCGGCAGCCAGTTGAAGAGGACTTGAGTTTTCGGAGGTGAGTGCGTGTATATCTGCTCCTCTGCTGATGAGGAGTTCAGCTGTTGACGGATGCTCCTGTCGAGAACAGTAGTGGAGAGCCGTGAAACTGTAAATTAAACAAAAATAGAATCACGCTTCAAAACTAGGCACGTCCCTTTGCAAGGTGGTTGGTTTGTACCACGTTCCTGAAGAATGTTCTCAAACGTACAGATAGAAAATTTCACTTGCAAGGAGGAAGATCAACAATTTCCCTTGGACATAGGTTAAGTGAATAAAGATAAGAGAGTAGGTTGGCTGTCCAACATTGGAGATCAATAGATCTGCAGAAGTAGTGTCTGCGTTATTCACGTGCCATGTGGATTGAACGACGCAAGACCGACGTAAATATTCACAAGCTGTTTAGAAAGCAGCACATTGCTCATCTTAAATTGCATCTCCCCATATCCCCCTACGTTTTTCTAGTAAATCGGCCCACGTGCTAGACCTTAGAGGGGGGGGGGGAGTTGAAGGGATAAAAGGATAAATAGTCCCGACTTACCAGTTGCGACACAGTTGCTTTAGTTCCCGAGTATAGGACCAGCTAAGCGGTCCCCACAGGCATGCCGCTCAAATTCTTTCAACCCTTCCCAATCAATTATAAGCACTCTATCCAGCTCTCTCACGTGGATCTTATTTCTCATACTCTCGATATTTTATCTGTTTTATGATCTTTGTATAAGAAACGGTAATCTTGAAGTAAATTAAAAGCTTTGAAATTGAATTTCGATTCTCTAAAACAATTTCTTGCAATCTCGTCAGCTTCCGTCCTTGTTAATCGTCCGTCATGCAAGAACCCCGTTGCTTTAAGCTTCAATATATTGTATAAGACCAACATACACATATGATGAGAGAGTGTGAGAGACTGTGTGAGAGAGTGTGTCTGTTAATAAGACTCTACTTTTAAATATACTTCTAACGGTCGAAATGATTGTTTGATTGCAGCGCAACTTGCTATATATTGTGCGCACCTAAAGAGATAGATTTCTGCTGAAAAATTAATAAACAGCAAAATCGTTCTAATAGAAGTTGGGGTTTACTCCAGAAGAAAATTAAATGATAACTTAATTTTAGTCATCTTTAATTACAAGTAGATAAGATTGTAACTGAATGTGCTTATTTTGTATGTAGATGAATGTTTTAATAAGGAATGCGGCATATGCTACCTTGTTCTTAGCTATGCAGTTCTTGCGTGCTCGAAATATTTTAGCATATTGAAACCTGTGTCCATAATATCCAAAAAATAGAGTATCTTGTGTTGTTATGTAATGTAAAATAGTTACCCCTGCAAGTCCCGAGCATCAACATCCGCCCCGCTCTCCAATAGCACCTTGGCGATGCCAGTCAGTCCGTCGTCAGCAGCGAAGTGCAGCGGTGTTGCTCCGTTGACTTGTCGGACGTTCGGATCAGCGCCGTGTGACAGCAAGAGTCGGACGATGTTCTCTAGTCCCTTGCGACCTGACGCCCGGTGCAACGGAGTGCATTCGTTGCGGTCACGGGCATCCACATTCCCACCTAATTCAAGAAGGATACGCACCATGGGTTCACATCTGTTCTCCACCGCAGTTAGAAGTGGCGTCTCTTCTTCGCACCCTGACTTGCCGTCAACCATCAATCCCGCAAGGACTAAACTCAAAGCAGCTATACGGCTTTTTCTGTTGACAGCTTCGTGCAGAAGAGAAGAAGAGTCTGTACAGTATTTCTGCATGATTGTTCTGATGAATGAGGCATTACCATTCTCTGCTGCAGCATATATCGGAGTATACCCTTGCCTGTTAGTTGCTAAGTTGTCTAGTCCAATCGAAAGCAAATAGTCAATGAGATCAGTGTATCCTGCTTCCGCTGCTCTGTGCATTAGACTATTTCTACCTTTGTCTGTTGTGTGAACGTTAGCTCCATGTTCGACAAGAAGTTCCATCATTGCGATATTCCTCGATTCTAATGCGCACCACAGCGGCGTCACTCTCCTGCGGTTTCTTCCTTCAATATTCGCGCCACAATCCAGAAGTGCTCCGGCAGCGTTGATGTTCCTTTTGTTCACCGCGTGGTGCAGAAGTGTCTGCCCGTGGCCAGTGACAGCGTTGAGGTCTGCACCGAAAGCTGCCAGCAGCTCTATCATAGGCCTGTCGTCGTTGTTAGTCGCGCGCATTAGTGGACTCATACCGCTTCTGTCTTTGACGTCCGGTGGCACTCCAATCTTCAGTAACGAGTGGACGTCTTTTCTGTTCCCGTTCTTCACCGCGTGATGGATGAGAACCCTTGCTGAAATGCCTTGAAGAGAAAACGGGTTAAATATCTCATTCTCTTGCGTTTCGTCGCTAGAATTCTCAGCATCGGGTCTCTCCAAGTCAGTTCGAATTTCAAGGAGCTTTGTACCTGAGTCGGCGAGGAGTTGAAGGAAGTTATCCATTTTCGTACCTATAACAGACAAAAATAAAACCATAAAACAACAAACAAACATTATTGATCATAAAAAATAACCATTCCAAATACCTCCAAAGACGTCGGAAAAATATATAATGTTCTGTAGCGGACTATTATTTAAGAAAACAAATATACAAATTCCACAATTTTATCAAACCTCAACTTATTTCATGTCCTATCTGGCGCATAATCAGCAACACATACCTAATATTATATTGTTGATCACTTTTTAAAAAGTCCGTCACGCAGTAGCTGCAAAACTAAGCTCATTTATTAGCGGTTTGATTTAGTTGACTAATTATTGACCAGTTTGCTTAAAATAACTAATACGTAAATATAAACTGTTACCTTTTAGCGCGTTTTTCTGTTTCTCCATAGGGAGGAAAACAGCTTATAAGGTTGACCTCATGACGCAGTGCCGACTATTTTACTATTTTTTCGGGTACCCGATGGCCGTGTATACTACGTGTAAGGGTTCGATTCCCACTAGGGTTTATAGCATTTCTTAAAAAAAAAAAAAAAAAAAAATACGCATCATCCCTAACCCCGTTACAAAAGGGTGTTAACCTAAAGATAACCCTTCCCAAAAATCTGTATAAGTGGATGTTAAAATTTAAATAAATTTTTTCGAATACATCAATCATTTATTTGTTAACAACTCAGAAAAAAATAGTTCCTAAGTAAACCCCAATTTCTGGTGGATTTTGTTTAAATTACCTTTATCAATTGTAGAGCGCGATTTTTCTTTGAGGGGGTTTCGTTTGGAAGCTAATATTATACTCTTCACGGGCTAATTAGTAATTTGCGTCCAGAGTAAATCGAGGTATAAAAAAAAAAAATTAGTTAATCGTGTTACGTGATGCCGCTTTCCTAGTTTTGTGGCGAAAAAATATCAAAATTGTGGATGCTAACGTGTTAACAGACACATACACACATATAAATATTTTAACTATTCCATTTTCCGTGTCTAATAGGTAGGTTCGAAAATTGAAACATTCTTTTTTTATTGAGAGGAGATCGTTGACCGTTGATGATGCAAGGTAGGGATTGTCGGGGTTCGGTCACTGCTGCTTAATAAAACTACATTTTTTCATAAAAATGGTTTTATTGTGCCGACGTTTCGGCTTGAACTTCAAGCCTTCATCAGGGCTGTAAAAAACAAGTAGGACGGATGTAGTACTGAAATATACACATATATATATATATATATATATATATATATATATATATATATATTTATATGTGTGTGTATATTTCAGTACTACATCCGTCCTACTTGTTTTTTACAGCCCTGATGAAGGCTTGAAGTTCAAGCCGAAACGTCGGCACAATAAAACCATTTTTATGAAAAAATGTAGTTTTATTAAGCAGCAGTGACCGAACCCCGACAATTCTTTTTTTATGTGCTCACATTTAACCATGGTCACTTAAATGTCATCTTGGTCTTTCCCCCTTCCCTAGGCAATTTTCAGTGCTGAAGAAGGCTGCCAAAGTGCAGCCTTAACGTGCAATATAGATTTGCCCTTGAAGATCTGACTTTTTTTTTTCTCTTAGTAGAATCCCAACCATCACACGACTTCGCATAACCCCAACGGCTAACTATCTCCGTCTCTTCCTTTAGACCATTCCTAAAATATTTATTTCATTAATAAATGTTTTGGAGATGGTGAAAGATTGTATTCATACAAGGTAGGTTAAGCCTTCCAAATTAAATACCTTTCATACGTGCCTCCCTTCCATGATCACCTAACTTTTATGACACCTCTCTCCGACCACCCTTAACTTAACGAGTGGTCAACACTGCTCACAGCCTACCCGCTGCTTTTTTCAAACTTACCACGATCCACCAAATTCAGAAATTATTGCATATCCGTGTGGCATAGCTGTCTTCGGTAAGTCTATTTTCATCCTATTCCTTTCACTTTTTATATATTTCTATGTTACCCATTTAAGTTTTAAATCTGTATTAATCTGCTTCTAATTTAAGCTCTAGCTATAACACACAATTACCAAATGTATCATTCATCCTCGTCCACGTAATTAAGATATCGCGAACTGACTAAATCTTACCTTTGCGATTCCAACGGTTAATGATCTCCTCTCAATGACTTCTAAATTTTGTATTTTATTCCTATTGCAACGTTTCAGACTTCCTTGTCCTTCTTGACGCATAATTCTGTAATTTCACATATTTTATGTAATATTAGTTAGCATAAAATTGATCACGTTATATTGAAATATACTAACAATATAAAAATAGTATTAGTGAACATAATCAAATACCAACCGACTCCCAGCACCTGTGATAATTAAATATTGTATTCAATCATTAGATAATATTATTATCAAGCCATACTTTCAATTAATTATAGCTAATGAGACTGGCAGTGTAGTTTAAAATAAATGGATTCAAATTCTAAACATATCATTTATTTCTTTGATTTTATGAGGCCTCTCTACATGAGAGATTTTGCATACTGAGCGTCTATTCGTATTTTAGTAGCATTTGCATTATAGACCGATAGTCGCACATAATATCCAACATATAGCAGCTACAGTTAAGTTTTGGGGTCTTTTTGCGAAGACCACATCCAGTTACTTTTGAAGTAGCAGTAGTGATTTATAACAGTTACTCGTACTCGCTGATAAGCTTACTGATTAGCTTATAGGTTCTTTGCTGGTTATCTACTACTTCTTGACTCGTTATCTACGGTTATAATTCATATTAGATAATGGCAAGCAATATTTATTAATAAAAAGGTTAATATGATCAAAATCCATTCTCTCAACTATGAAATAAGTTATTAAGCTTTAAAGTTGACTGTTTTGCAGGTTATGAAGGATAACAAACAACGTTATTTGTAAACAAACATATTTTATTCCTTTTCTCTCTCTCTTTTTTGGATATTTTACATTTATTAGGCATTACATGCTATGCGTTTCCGCTCGCTACGCTACGCTCCGCTCGCTCAAGAAAATATCAAAACCCTAGTCAATCCAACTCCCAATTAATAGAATTATATTAATTGTAGCGACTCTAGTCTATCCAACTCGCTAAAATTAATAGGATTCCATTAATTTTTCCCAGTAAGAAACCAATCCCTTTTACTTTGTCAGGAACATCGCGAACTAATTGTAAAAGACTCATTTTTCTCACAAACATAAGCAGAGCTTTTTCTTAAACAAAAGCTAATTCACTGTTGAAGGTTACTTTACTCCCAGCAAGAACGAATGCAATTCGTCATCCAATCCTCCAATAGGAAGGCAAAGGAGTTATGCGCATGCGCTAAATCACTGATACAATCACTACTGCTACTTCAAAAGTAACTGGATGTGGTCTTCGCAAAAAGACCCAAGTTTTGTTAAAAATGTTGCTTGGCACTATTTTGCCCCGATCCCTTCATAAGAACTATAATAAGGACTATAAGAAAGAAACGCTACCGCCCCTATTGGTAACCGCACCAACTTCAATTTTAGAACTATCATCAAATATATCTGTGGCCAACTGTCGACAATACATCATAAAAAAAAACTTGCTGAATTTTGCCTGAGAGGTATGACTAGGACTCACCTGGAATGTCTGGTGGCGAAACACAGACTGCTAGAGCACGAGGAATGGAAGATCAATACTTCCAAGTAGGCGGAGTCTGGACACATATTCCCTCCAGAATATGAACAGCATGGAATTGAATTCAATGTGGCATTCTTTCCATCATGTTTATAATCAGATACAATAGATTCCTTTTATAATAATATCCAAGGGACTCGTATATATATATTAACGGATCTCACAATAACCAAAACAGATAAAAAGTACAGCCTCAAAAAAGAAAAACAAAACTGCAACATCTTAGCTCGTTTCCGTTCATGTCCCTAGAGACATTTTTAAATGAATAGAAACACTTATTAGATTGTTTTTATATTTCGTCAAAACTGTAAACGCCTGCAAAAATGAAATATCGAAGAGAAACACGATTTTATGCAGCACAAGAGGAAACTGACAGTATCCTGTGCGGAAATGACTCTTTCCTACTTCCCAAAGTTTGTTCTAGGAAAACACTATTACTAATACGTGTCTCATTTTCTTACCATGTTTTACTGAAATACTCATTTCACTATTATACGCTATGAAAAAAAATCTTCTAATTAAAAATTGAGGTAAACCGAGCCAAAAAGAAAGCAAAAAAAAAAAAGTTTCAACGATGGAAGACAACTTATTCGAATTTTAAGATCCGAAGAGATCATCATATAGAAAAGTACTTTTGAATGGTTATTTTCTTTTTAATTTTTTTTTAAATTTTTGTGTTAACGCTTCATAGCGATGTACACCTTACATTTTTTTATATATATATTACATTATTGTCTACATTTTTACATTGTGTATATATTATTAAATTATATTATGTTACGTTATTGTGTATATATTTATATAGTTTATATATTATTACATTATATTAAATTACGTAATTGTCTATACTTAAATCATGTTTATATTTTTACATTATATTACGTTATTGTCTATATATGTACATTCTGTAGATATAATTAAGGCCTAATACAATTATACAATAAGGGGTCTCCCCTGGTCTAGTGGCTAGTGCCTTGGATTCATAAGCGGGAGATGGTGGGTTCGATCCCCACCGGCGCCAGGAATTTTCTCATCCCACGGCTCGTTGGAAAAATTCCTCGCTGCACCCTGGGTGTCGGCGCTAACGGCCCAGATTTGTCAAAGCGCCGTAAAAGAAAAAAAAATACACAATAAATACTATGCATGTATACAGTTATATTAATGTGAATGGTTACTGTTCACTAACAGTCCAGGCAACGAATGCTTAAAAACAGCTATAGGTGGAAATTTTTGGAACACAATTTTGGACTTCGTAACTTTGTTTGGGCTGGGTAGGAGGTGAACATATCAAAAGTCCTCGCCCGTAGCCTTTGAGCCGGGGGGAGGGGGGGGGGGGTTTAGAAGGTCCCATTTTTCGGATTTTCACGTATATCTCGGAAACCCTGCGTCCTAGCAACATGACTATTCTATAACAAATAAAAGCTGATAAAATTTCCTACAAATTCTATAAAGTTTTTCGAGATATCTTTAGTTTTCGAAATATCTGCCCTTGAAAGTCTGTCATTTTGGGAAAAAACACACTTTGTTCTATTCTCGACCGGATATCTCTTCAACGATGAACCCAAAAAATAAATGTGGGCTATAGGGTTGTAGAGCATTCTATTCGCTTCAAGAATATATATAACTTTACTATTTTATGTATTTTCCTTCAAACGTGAAAACAGTTTTAATGTTCATCGTGACATCTGGCGACAACTGTCGACCAATGAACCTTTCGATTTCTCACCATTTCCAGTCAATGTATTGTCCAAAATATACTCCATTATGTAAATATAGTGAGTACTGGAAGTATAAATAGCGGAAAATATATAATTTTGGGCCCACTCACCAGTTATTCAAACTCAATTAGATAAGATATTTTTTATTATATTGACAATGGTTTTGCTAAGACCATGTGAGTGCGTATATAACGTTTGAAAGAAAATACATAAAATAGTAAAGTTATATATATTCTTGAAGCGAATGGAATGCTCTACAACCCTATAACCTCTATTTTATTATTTTGGTACATCGTTGAAGAGTTATTCGGTCAAAACGGGGAAAAAATATGCGGCAAAAGTGTTTTCCTCCAAAATGACAGACTTTCAAGAGCGGATATTTCGAAAACTAAAAATATCTAGAATAGTCATGTTGCTAGGACGCAGGGTTTCCGAAATATAAGTGAAAACCCGAAAAATGGGACCTTCTAACCCCCCCCCCCTCCCCCTCCGCTCATAGGCTACGGATGAGGACTTTTGATATGTTCACCTCCTACCCAGCCCAAACAAAGGGTAAATGTCAAGGAGCGTGGTCTCCACGCCGATTCTTTTGAAACTTTGCACTATAACGTATTTTGATGCACTAAACACTAATCCGTTAAAAAAAAAGCTCGCTTTTCACTAGGAAAGAAGTTATGAAACACTAAAGTTCACTGTTATGGAGGTTATAAAAGACGGGGTAACGGCGAATTTGTAAACACGCGCATGCGCAATAGTCCTTAATGACGAAGTGTAATTAAAATTTAGACTCACCTTGTGGTAGCTGACTTGGTCGTAAATTGTCGCTTTTGGGCATACGTGCTATGCGTTTCCGCTCGCTCCGCTACGCTCCGCTCGCTCAATAAAATATCAAAACCCCTAGCCAATCCAACTCGCTATAATTAATAAAATTCTATTATGTAAGATTAGCAAGCAAATAAATGTTATTTGAAAAATTTGAGCGTCCTCACCTGTCGTAACATGTCGCTTATGAACATACGTGCTATGTCGTATCCTGTCGCTTATGGGCATACGTGCTGTGCGTTTCCGCTCGCTCCGCTCGCTCAAGAAGATATCAAAACCCCTAGTCAATCCAACTCGCTAAAATTAATCTAATTCTATTAATTTTAGCGAGTTGGATTGACTAGGGGTTTTGATATCTTCTTGAGCGAGCGGAGCGAGCGGAAACGCATAGCACGTATGCCCAAAAGCGACAATTTACGCATAAGCTTACTTCCGTTTTCCGACCACTGGAACTATTCTAAGTAATTAAATGGCGCAAATTAGAATTATTAGAATTATTCTGTTATATAATATTTGTCAACAGCAAAAAAAAAATTTTAAAGAATGGTTTATTATTTTAAAAAAAATATTTTTTAAATAAATAAGTGGTGATAAATTGAAATAATTGATGGTAAATTTCAATTAGACATCCTTATTACGAACTTTTCCATACCCGCGCATGCGCATGTTGACAAACATAGTAGGTTACATTACCTTTTAGAACCCGCACAACAGTGAACTTAAATGTTTCATAACTTCTTTCCTAGTGAAAAGCGAGCTTTTTTTTTAACGGATTCGTGTTTAGTGCATCAAAATACGTTATAGTGCAAAGTTTCAAAAGAATCGGCGTGGAGACCACGCTCCTTGACATTTACCAAACAAAGTTACGAAGTCAAAAATTTTGTTCCAAAAATTTCCATCTATAACTGTTCGTTGACTGGACTGTAACCACGATTTACCAACCGTTTATAGATAAAATAGAAAAGTTATATATATTCTTGAAGCGAATGGAATGCTCTACAACCCTATAACCCACATTTATTTTTTGGGTTCATCGTTGAAGAGATATCCGGTCGAGAATAGAACAAAGTGTGTTTTTTCCCAAAATGACAGACTTTCAAGGGCAGATATTTCGAAAACTAAAGATATCTCGTAAAACTTTATGGAACTTGTAGGAAATTTTATCAGCTTTTATTTGTTATAGAATAGTCATGTTGCTAGTACGCAGGGTTTCCGAGATATAAGTGAAAACCCGAAAAATGGGACCTTCTAACCCCCCCCCCCCCCCTCCCCCCCGGCTCAAAGGCTACGGGCGAGGACTTTTGATACGTTCACCTCCTAACTAGCTGAAACAAAGTTATGAAGTCAAAAATTGTGTTCCAAACATTTCCATCTATAACTCTTAGTTACCTGGACTATTAGTCGCTGAATTCCTGATTTCACGATGTACATTGAAATTATCTTTACGTTTGAAGGAAAATACATAAAATAGCAAAGTAATATATATTATTGAAGGGAATGTAATTCTCTACAACCCTATAACCTCTATTTATTATTTTGGTACATCGTTGAAGAGTTATTCGGTCAAAACGGGGAAAAAATATGCGGCAAAAGTGTTTTCCCCCAAAATGACAGACTTTCAAGAGCGGATATTTCGAAAACTAAAAATATCTCGAAAAAATTTATTGATTAGAACTTGTAGGAAATTTAATCAGCTTTCATTTGTTATAGAATAGTCATGTTGCTAGGACGCAGGGTTTCCGAGATATAAGTGAAAACCCGAAAAATGGGACCTTCTAACCCCCCCCCCCCTCCCCCTCGGCTCAGAGGCTACGGGTGAGGACTTTTGATATGTTCACCTCCTACCCAGCCCAAACAAAGTTACGAAGTCAAAAATTTTGTTCCAAAAATTTCCATCTATAACTGTTCGTTGACTGGACTGTAGCCACGATTTACCAACCGTTTTAGAGATATTTACGAAGACATGAAAATCCTAAAGCAGCTCATGTCTGTCAATAAAAATACATTTTCTAATACTTCATTAACTCTAAATGCAACCAAAATTTAAATATCTTAGTTTACACTAATGTCTAACGTCTAGATCAAGTTTCAATTGGTTCCATCATTTCGGAGTATCTGAGCCGAAACTTAGTCGGCTTAAAACAGTTAAGTTTTAATTACTTTTCTCGAAAACCGGTACTGATATAGCCTTATAAGTGGTCTCATTAGTTTCTCTACGCTGTAAAACCTATAAAAGAAAAGTCACTACTTTTGGGAGCGACTGTGATTGTTCACTATAATATTTAGGGATGTAAGTGCATTTGTCAATGCCAAATCATGGGCAACGGTTGCAGAAGAATTTAGAGCTACATTTTTTTGTTGTTTTCATCATTCCAATGACCTTTGTGTTCCGAATTTTCTCTCTGCTACCGATGCTCATCTTGTTCCTTATAAATGCAGGATGGATAGACTTCAGCTTCTTGGTCATTTTTTTATTGAGAACCTTATAATATAGTTGGAAAAAGTACAAATAGGCGGCACCTTGCTTTACAATTCTGGAGTAACATTACTATTCAATACATTCTTCTGCTTACAATATTTCTTCCAACCGAGCTTTTTTCTTCGTGTAACTTCCTTTTCCATTTTGGATTCAAAAGAGACTACTTGTCACAAATAAATATATTCTTATTTGTGTCTGTGTGTTTGAATTTATGGGTTTGTTGTAAAATTGTATATGAAATCCTCTTTATGATGAATATCATATAGAATATTGTGACGTTCCACACTATTCAGCAACATTGCAGACTTATTATATTGTTATATGATATCAGCTAATATGCCTATATTTAATTCACCTAATTTATCAATGCATACTATGGTTATCTTATAATTTTAATAATAAATAGAACTTTTTTCCTTATTTTATACGGCCCCTCTGCTTCGAGGCAAAATAGAACTTAATAAAAATAAAATAATAAGTAAGCAGTACTTTGATGAATCATCAGCCATGACGGCGCCTACTAAGGGTCACAGTTGAGTTATCATTTCTATTTGGCCTTTAGCTCCTACCTCGCAGGTGTAATCGATACCTCACCTGTCGGAATGAAACCTGCACTGCAGTAAGAATTCTGCTACCCCTAGATCTCGGTACCCTCCTCCTTAAGGCCGAGCATTATTTTTTTTTTTTTAGGTTTTCCATTTTTATTTCACCGAATTATTTTCAATCCTGCCCGTTTTCCTTCAGAAAATACAAACAGTCACACGGCCCAGACGTGGCTAGAACAATATTCAACATACTGTCAAAGATGTCCTCTACTCTGGGACATCTCACTGGACAGGACAGAGGTGTACAATCAAAAAGGATTCAAGACAGAAAAAATCAAAACAACACCGATTCCGTAAGTATATATATAAATATTTCATACCATTATTTTATCAAAACTGACCCATTTCTCACACCCAAACATTCCTCAGATCACAATTTTTACTTATTATGGACAATAAATCATTGAAACACCTTAGAAAATATGTGTCCAAATACTTTGTCATCCTAAGAAATGATATTCAGACATTTTTCTAATAATCTATTAATAATTTTTTCCAACTGAACCCTAAATAAAACTGATTAAACCAACACTTAATTGTGTCAAGCACTTAATGATAAGTAATTTTAGGTGTGTGTTCATATAATTGCATGTTGCATCTATGTTGTCACAGGCCACTAAAGGTCAAAATATTGATCTCTCAAATCTTAGCTATAATTTTTTTTTTTTGCAATTTGTTTCTGTCATATTTCTCATCAAAGTTAAAAATTTTCATTTATTTTAAGTGCATATAATGTTTCTAGTGGGAATATCAAAAAAGAACAATATTTTTCCAGTAATTATGGACTGATTGCATGTCCTTCATGTTGAAATTGGCATGTCATCCATGTAAAATCTTATGGCCATTTTGTCATTTATTACAAGTACTTATGTTTTTTTTTGTTTTTTTTTTTAATTTTATTTTGGAATTCATACAATTGTTTTGGCCTTGTGACAATTGCTATAAATTTTCCCATGCTGTGTTATTTTGGGGCATTCCCCCTATAAAATAAGGAAGCTTTGATGCACAGTTGTCATTTTCATATAAATGTCGGGAATTCTTTTCACATAGAAATCTGTATTAATTAAATTATTTTATAAATAGTTTCATTCCCCACAATTTTAATTTTGTTAATCATTTTTAGGTGGTTTATAATTTATTTTCGCAGTGTTTTGACTTCAGAATCGTTCAAAAATGTCTCTAAATTATATCCTTAAAAGTCATTAATCATTTTGATCGTCTCTCTCTCTCTCTCTCTCTCTCTCTCTCTCTCTCTATATATATATATATATATATATATATATATATATATATATATATATATATATATATACCTCGAGCAGAATATATATATATATATATATATATATATATATATATAATATATATATATATTCTGCTCGAGGTTTCGAGTATTTTTGTAATTAATATGGCTTTCATATCCTGCAGGTTTATTTGCGTTATATGTCACAGGAATCCCATCCTGCTTCCTCAGGTTTGTGTTTATAATTGTATTAGTTTTTTTTTTAAATTTTATACAACAGGTTTTAAAAAACCTGAGGTTTGAGGAAGCAGGACAGTTTCCCATAAAATATCACACTAAGAAAACAACTGCTGGATGTTATAATATAATAAATATATCTGTATATGTATATACAGGTTGTCCCGCATTGAGATGTCACAACTTTAGGGGTTAATTCTGCACGTCATTGGTAGTTCAGGGATGCAGAAATGAGCGTTCTATCTCAACATGCAGCAGAGCTAATCAAACGTTTGTCTATTTTCAAAACTATGTTTTCGGGATTTCTGGTTAATGTATCATAAATAACGACCACATTTTTAGAATCTGCATTAAATTTCCAATAACAAACATCCGTTATTGAAATATTGCCATGTAAATTAAGAGCTATATTAAAAGCCTTATAGATTTGAACTATTGATTGGTTTGCCTCCGCCTCAAAAGTTGTCTTAATAAGCTTTAAAATGGTGCCTCGTTGTTTTAGAAAACAATTTATTTGAATCTATTTTTTTATGATTTCTAAAAACCAATAAATGAGCTTTAGTGTGAAGAAGCCTTTCTGAACTCATTCTTTAATTTCACGTGATAATGGTGATGTCCCATCCTTCACACACTAGGTACACACACTTTTTGCTCTGATTAAGGATAGGGATACTTCAGAATCAAGGGTGAAAGATGACAGAAGAACATATTGAAAATAATTGCAATTATTGGAAACATAATAAATACATGTATTATATTGTTATGCATTGAGGGTCTAATTTTAATTCTACTCTATTAAATAAAATTAGACACTCCAATTTTCTGTGTATGAGTTATGCATTACAATCATTGGAAATTGTATACAAAGACTCCTGCAGGTAAAAAGTGAAAAAAAAAATTAAGTGAAAGGACTTTTATACTACTCTTATCTAAAGCCAGAACAATGGATTTGTTATTAATTCCTCCATTCTTCGAGAATTGTCTACGTAAGTCTAATTCTCACCTTTTTAAATAACTAGATATTTATTTATCAGTTTATCTTGTGTGGTGTTCACTTCCCAGGTAATACTAATGCCCAGTTTTTTTTCTAATGAAGAATACACAGATATGGTGTTCATTTATGGCTTCATTAATGGTAATGCGTCTGCTGCAGTACGTGTATACAGTCGCCGTTTGCCGGGAAGACGCTTCCCTGATCCTTGGAGGTTCCGTTCACTTAGAGTGACTGGATCATTTCCTCGACCTCCTATCGGGACAAGGGATTTTGTTCCTGATGTTGGACAACAGAAAGATGTACTTGATTTTTTAAATGAAAACCGTACATACATGCATGAATCCATCCATACATACATACATGAAAAGCAGAATCAGTGCTTGCAGTACCTCGGAATAGAGTACATAAGCTTACAATAATTGTTATTATTTCCAATATGTTCTTCTATTATTCTTCACCCTTGATTCCGAAATGTACCCCTACCCTTAAAAAGTGTGTGTACCTAGGTGTGAGAACAATGGGACATCACCATTATTGTGTGAAATTAAAGAATCTGTTCAGAATTGCTTCTTCACACTAAAGCACTTTTATTAGTTATGATTTAGAAATCAGAAAAAAATAGATTAAAATAAATTTGTTTCTAGAACAACGAGGTACTATTTTAAAGCTTATTAAATAATGCAACTTTTGAGGTGGAGGCAAACCTCTAAGTTCACAAATAGCCGTTTAAGAAAAGATTGAATAATTTAAGAAAACACGAATATCAATAGTTCACACCTATAAGGCTTTTAATTTACATGGCAATATTTCAATAACGGGTGGTTTTTATTGGAAATTAATGTAGATTTTTAAAATTTGGTCGTTATTTATGATACATTAACCAGAAATCCTGAAAACATAGTTTTTCATAAAGAAAACCAATAGTTTTGAAAATAGACAAAAGTTTAAGTAGCTCTGCTAAATGTTGAGATAGAATTCTCATTTCTGCATCCCTGAACTACAAATGACAAGCAGAATAAACCCCTAAAGTTATGACATATCCTATCTATTTTCTTTAGATAGATAGGAAGAGGGGGTCCTAAAGATATACCGCTTTTACTAGATAATGAACCAGCAATCAAACTCATTCAATCGTTCCCCTTGGGAACGCTAAATACTGAGTTATATTGCCAAAAACCAAAACTGTAGATGCTATAGTGATAACAGAGACACACATTGTGTCCTGAGCTCCATGAGCTCTGCAGAGGACGGGTGAGTGAACAAGCAGTGAGAGCTCCGATATCGAGCTTTACAACCACTGTTAACCTTATATAAGAGTTAACTGTAAGATTTAGTGCTGTCGAGCTGAGCCCCTGCGTCCTCCTCTTCCCCTGCCTCTTCTCGCCTCCCGTTGGATCGCCACTGTCCCTCTCATCATAGGCCTAATACGTCCCCCCTGGCATTAAAGACCGTTAGGCTGGCACGGCAAAAAAAAAAAAAAAAAAAAAAAAAATACACACACATATATATCTTCATACATAATTTTATCCTGGTTAATTTTTGGTATCCTGTAGGTAGGATTGATGAACATTTGAAGAAAGTTTTCAAAAATTCTGTTCTGAAAGAAACCTCAATAGCTATATAGAAAGTGCTAACAGGTTCTGGTGTAAATTTTGATAGGACAGCCTCAGTTAGAGAAAACGGTGCTTAAAGTTTTAAAAGGGTTGGTTTGGTTCCATTGAAGAGGAAATGAAAACGTTTCTTTTCTAAGTTTCCCATATATCTCATCAGAAGTGGGCATTTTTTTTAAACGCACTAAGATGACCTAGTTCCTGGAGGTCAAACTATCTTCTTTCAGGTCTCATTTTGTTCTTTCAGCCTTTCTCTTTTGTAATCAGCATTCTGCTAATGCATATTATAAAACATCAATAAGCTTTTTGGAGTAATTTTAAATATCTGAATAAAGCAATTAATAAATGTTATCAAAGATATGAGATGATTATCAAAATAACCAACACCACAAAAATGAAATAATGCAATTCTTTGCAGTTGCTTGAAACAACTTTTAATAAAACAAATTGTCTAAGTTAATATAAATCTTCTATTTAAAATAATTAACAACATTTAAAACAAATAAACAAAATGTCTGTGCAATAATGATAACAAGCATTCTAACCCATAAGAAGATTCCAGTTCAATGTCCAAGAGGTTACTGTTGAACCACACCTATTGCTAACAGTGTTGCCACTGCTGACAGAACAAATTGTCCCAACAATTATATTTCCATACTTTTTTATTTTATTGGAATAAGGATATTTTTTCTTGTGACACATTTTAAAAGCATTTGTAATTTTTTTTAAGCCCAGCTCAATTGGAGACGGGGGTTAGTAAGGATGGTAAAATTAACAAAACATGATTGCTATTTTTTGTTTCTGTTCGTGTTTAACGGCGTATCAACTATTAGGCTATTAACGCCGCATTATTGCTATTATAATATAAACTATACTATTTTATTGGCATGAACAGGTAGATATTCAAAATTAACATATATATGTGGCATAAAACGAGGTGTTTAAATCCAAATGTATTTAATCAAACTTGTCTGTAGTTTGATAACCACACACATTAGAATAAGGAAGCACTATTTATGAGTATTTTTACTGGATTTTTAGCTATGTAGCAATGGATTTTTTTTTTTTTTTTTTTTTTTTTTTTTTTTTTTTAAATTACATAGGTAAAAATTTTATTTAAATGGTTTTATTATATGTAGTATCTCTTCTTTTGCTACTCCCCCCTCTCTCCCTCTCCCCCTCCCTCCGAAAGGGATCACTCTATCCCTCCCTTTTTCTCTCTATCTCTGAATTTTTTATTTAAACAATTTGTTGTTGCATTCTATATTGGATAAAAATGTCTGGAAAATATCTTAAAACCTGAATATATATGTTTATACCCGATTAAACAGTCCTACATGTCAACACATAATTTTGCCTCTTTGAGGAAGAGTAATATTTTATCCATCTTCGTCACTTATAATAGTATTACGTTTGGAACATTTCGCATTCTTTTGACATCGGATATCCGTGATCCAATGCGGATTCAGGTATAAACGACCTCTTCCTTTCTTGACGATAATTCCCAGGCATATACAGTATCCCTGATATATTTAAGTTTATTTTAATTAATCTCTGTTCATAAGGTTACACTCAACTTGCAATAAGACTTGATCTTGCTTCCAGGTACAGATTTTTACCAGGATAAAGTTTGGCCATTGACATTATTTATTTATTTAAATTTTAACCTCCATTTATAATTAACTCAGAATTTTAGGATGGGTTATCTATAGGTTACCACCCTTTTCTAGCCAGGATAGGGATGATGCATTTTCTTTTTTTCAAAAGGAAAGCCACCACCCCTAGTGGGAATCGAACCCACTGCCTTAGGCACAGTGTGCATACGCCTTAGCACTCACGGCCACCGAACAGTTTAGGTAGAAAAAAAACTCACTTTGAATCTCAAAAAACAGTTTGTTGTAAATTTTATTGTTGAAATAAAGCATATCAACTATCTACCTATGCTTTGGAAAAGTAAGGTGGAGCTTTAACTGTCGTGTTGAAATTTGGGATTAAAAAATATTGTAAAGACTCTTCAAAAGTACAGATGGAGAGAACGGGAGGTTCTGTAACACACCCTTTAACAAACAAAAAATTCTAAATATGCAACCAATTGTGAAATTGTTAGCTGATAACAAATGATTCTGGGTTCGGCGAATGCACATTCTAGCCATGCGGAAGAGTCCCCCAATACTTCATTTGGATTTAACCCAATTCACTAAGCTAACATTATACTGATCAGTTATTATGTTCTCATAAATTGTCATGAGTTTTGTGCCTTTTGAAAGGGCATATAAAGAGCTAAAAATTGAGACCTTACCCATGTTTCTACAATAAACACGTCAGGAGCTCTGACCATTTATATATTTGGCCGCAGCAAGATTTTGACTGCTTTTAGCACTTTCCTCCGAAGGAAAGTAGCTATTGAGGTTGGACTCATGACGGAATTTTTGAAAAATTTCTTCAAATCTTTATCGATCCTACCTAGTAGACACCGAAAATGACCCCCGTTAAAATTTATATATATCTATATATATATATATATATATATATATATATATGCATATATATATATATATGCGTGTCTGTTAACTGTGCATACACACATATATGTGTGTCTGTTAACACGATAGCGGCCAGAGTTTTTGTTTTTTCGTTACGAAACTTGGTATATAGCATTCAATTAGCAAACGATTGAACGAGTTCGTTAACCACCAAAGTCGGTCCACCGGAAGGGGGGGTTTACCCCGAACCCAAAACACTAATTTGACTATTTCAGCCGTAATATTTGTTATATTTCAACGAAACTTGGTATTCGTAGTGGTAATATAGAGAGAAAAGTGAGATATAAAAATGAACTAAATCGGTTCATTAGAAGGGGGGGTTTACTCCGGACCTAAAATACCAATTCGCCACTACCAGCCGTGATTTTAGGTATATTTCGACGAAACTCGGTATTCGTAGTGGTAATCCACAGGTAAATATGTGTTGTAAAAATAAACTAAATCGGTTCATTAGGAGGGGGGGTTTACTCCGGACCCACAATACCAATTTGCCACTACCAGCCGTGATTTTTGGTATATTTCGACGAAACTCGGTATTCGTAGTGGTAATCTACAGGTAAATATGTGTTGTAAAAATAAACTAAATCAGTTCATTAGAAGGGGGGGGGGGGTTTACTCCAGACCCAAATTCCTAATATACTCATACTGGTCGTAATTTCTGCTGTATTGTAACGAAACACGATATACGTCGTGGGTAACTCATGAGAAAGAAGTGTTGTAAAAATGAGCTGAATCGGTCAATCGGAAAGCGGGGGTTTAATTTGTAATATATTTTAATAGAAAAGCCCGCCAGTCGTAGGTTCACAAAGCCGCCGCAAGGAGCGCTTTCTACCACTAGAGTGACTGTATCCTGTTCCTGCATTAGATCAAAATACGATAATATGAGGTTTTTTGTATTTATTACGTAGTGTAATAGGTACCATGTGTAAACATAACTCTGGAAGCAAATTAATAATTGATCAGTTACTCATTACAAATTTAAAAGAGAACTATTCATGTTTTTATTTTATTTATGTAGGATATTTTAAGCTAATTGTTCTGGAAAGCAGTCTACACTACCCAAATTCTGAGGAAAGTGCTTAGTTATGCAGCTCCTGCGTGACGGACTTTTTGAACTGTAATTTGGTGTTTTTCTTAGTCTTTATAATCTGAGATGGCGATGGAAAAAATGTCTTAAAAGTGTGTTGATTTGAGACAGAATAACCCTGCTGCCAATGAACTAACCAGTCGTTGCTCTGTACTAAAAAAAATTACAATAATCAAATTATCTCCATTAGCTGGGTGACTTGACAATTAAAAAAGTTATTAATATAATTATTAAATAGCTATCCATGAGAATGTAATCTAAAAAAAAGTACACCAAAACACTTCATGTTCAAAAGCCGAAGTACAAAAGATTAATACATTTCGTTTATCTCATTGACGGGCCATTTAAATATGAGATTAGATTAAAAAAGTTAATTGATTGAGGGCATAAATCATTTCTGATAAGACAAGTAATTAACCAATTATTTGTCAGGGGGAAATTTATGTAATAATAACAAAATTTTTAACTGTGTTTTCAATGACTTGTTCGTTTTTTATCTTAGTTTTTTTAGAGTGTTTGAGGTGTTTGGTAAGTTTCTTTTATTTTTATTGTCTACAAATCTCAAACATTGGTGTTTAATATATATATATATATATATATATATATATATATATATATATATATATATATAATTATTATTCAACTGACCCTTTTCTTAATTTTCGTGGTAGGCGGAAGGTCAAATAATAAAAACATTACCTCACAGTAATAAAGTTGGTGAAACTGTGTGGTGAAGTTTTTATTATTTGACCTTCCGCCTAGCACGAAAATACATACATATAAATATATATATATATATATATATATATATATATATATATATATATATATATATATATATATATGTATATGTATATGTATATTTCAATCTGAATCAAAATCAACCCCATAACAGGCTACAAGGGCACAGAAGGGCAGATACTGTACCTGATTCTTGACCATAAGGCAAACTAGGGAGATAGTGTGGTCAGTACTATTATCCGGCTTCCTGAATTTATATTTTGCCGGTACTCATTAATAAATTAATTAAAGGCTGGGTGAGCTTAGGGATGGTCTGGTACCCTGAATCCAACTCATGAACGAGGATACTAGAAGATAAAATCTTCGAATTTTGAACTCGAGCATATACATTCTCCAGGATATTAGTCGAGTATACTAACATCCACAAATACAATTGTTTCTTCTTATTATTATTTATTAGAAAATTTGTATCTTCTGACTGACTTGTTTAAAAACATTATTTACACTGGCCACAGTGTATAAATTAAAAACTTGTGAACTCTGACCAACTTATTAGTACTTCAAGAAACAGAAATAACACACTTTCTCTGTTTTTTGTCTTCTGCTAAAATCCATCAATGCTATGGTACTCGAAGAGGAAAAAAAAAATCACTCCCGCGACAGGCCACAAGAGTCCAGAGGGGCAGTACTGTAGGTGTCTGATTCTAGACCGAACAGCATACTTGGGAGATAGTGAGGTCAGTAATATGCTCCGGCCGCATGATTTTCCCCTTTGCTGGTACCCATTAATAAATTAATTAAAGGCTTGGTGAACCTAGAGACGATCTCGGACCCCGAATCCAACTTTCGAATGACGACACTAGAAGATAAAAATCTTAAGCGATCGCCCGGGTTTTGAACTCAGGTCCTCCGGTTCATTTGTCGAGTGCTCTACCACTGAGCTAACCTTGCCCCCATAGTACACGTAGAGACACCCTGTAAATTGTATCAATGGATTTAGTGGACTGAGCCAAATGGACACTTAAGACTAGGCTGTGCTTTCTATCAGAGATGGGCATAATTTTATTTATAAATAAAAATACGAATTTATTCGTACTTCATATACTTGTGAATACGAATATAAATAAATTCGTATTTCATATATTTGTGAATAGGAATATAAATAAATTTGTATTCATAAGTGTGAATAAGAATTTATTTATATTCACATATATTAAATATAAAAATACAAATAAAATTTTATTCGCAAATTTCTCTGCGAATAAAATAAATTCACAGAGAAAATTGTAAATAATCACAAAAAATGTGAATATTTACAAAAAATCAAGTTATTACAAAAAAAAAAATCACATTAAAGTATACACAGTTTGTCATCTGTACCTCCATCAAAAAAAAAAAAAAAAAAAGATCACCTTCAATAACTTCCGTAATATCATCTTAATACGAATAAATTCATGATTTATTTGCGAATTTTATTGTGAATAAATTTTTATTCGTATATTTTAATGTGATTTTTTTTGTAATCACTTGATTTTTTGTGATTATTTACAATTTTTTCTGTGAATTTATTTGTATTCGCAGAAAAATTTGCGATTAAAATTTTATTTGTATTTTTATATTTAATATATGTGAATAAAAATAAATTCGTATTCACACTTATGAATATGAATTTATTTATATTCGTATTCACACATATATGAAATATGAATTTATTTATATTCGTATTCACAAATATATGAAGAACAAATAAATTTGTATTTTTATTTATAAATAAAATTATGCCCATCTCTGCTTTCTATCACCTCCCTAGCAACCATGGTTTACCTCAGCCAATGAGTTGTTTCAAATTACTTAAGTGCTAATAAATTTGGTTCTGCTCAATAATTTGTACCCCTTAAAGCCCATGTTTTATGTCAAGGATGCTTAGAAATACTGACAAAATTTAAAAAGTCCACTATTAGGCACAGCTAAGCCTATAGTATATTCAGGCAGACAGAAATATTTTTATGGGTGGATTTGGTGTCTGATATTTGAAATGGCTTGATTCAATGCAATCTTCAGACAAAACCTTTCTTTTAATTATAAAGATAATTTTTTGATATATGTTAATAAAATCATAAATTTGCTATTAAACTGTCATTAAAATATTTAATTTGATAAGAACCTAACTTCCGCTCATCGTATGTTATCGCAATGGCAATATTGTCTAAATAATTAAACTTATGTCATAAAGGGTTACTGGTGTCTAAATATGATTTTGACAGACATTGTTGACGCAGCTGCCGAGCACACGAGATAACATTGTGGACATGTTCTTACGTTTAAAGAAGTGCACTTGAAATTTTAATATCATAGTTTCTTTCTAGGTAAATGCAGTATCTAATATACTTGGTTATTAATGTTTTACAGGAGGGGAGCGATAGTAACAGCCTTTCGCAGGAGTCGATCACTGAAGTGAAGGCTGCTTCGTCAGGTGAGCATGTATTTGGTTAGTGATTTTTAATTTTCTGTATCTTAGCTAAAGATAGGATTAGAGTACACTAAGCAGATATTGTCCGATGTCTGCTGTAGAAACTATGGGGAGATGAAGAGACTGGAGCAGGACTCATCGGTATAGTTATGGAAGGAAGAAGGGAAGGGAGGAATGGGAGAGGAAGACCAAGATTAGAGTACACTAAGCAGATAGTGTCCAATGTCTGGTGTTGGAACTATGCGGAGATGAAGAGATTGGAGCAGGACTCGTGGGTATAGTTATGGAGGGAAGAAGGGAAGGGAGGAATGGGAGAGGAAGATCAAGATTAGAGTATACTATGCAGATAGTGTCCGATGTCTGCTGCAAAACCTAAGTGGAGTTAAAGTTAATGGAATTTTTAATGTTTACTCATTGGTTTTTATTATGACATTTTTAATGTTTTATTAAATATTTTATTTAAGGTGGAAAAAGGACCGTGAGACGAAGTTCTGAATGGGAGATTCTCGAAGGCCTAAGAGATGGCGAAAGGTAATAAAATATCAAATTACAAATTTTAATATCTCTAGTTTTAGCGACCATTAATTTCTTTGGTGACTTTTTAATGCTTGCAATGATTGAAATTAGGAGTCATACTTACTTACTTACTTATGCGGCTCTACAGTCCAAGATGGACTTTGGCCTCCCGAACAATCTTTCTCCATTCTTCTCTATCCTGGACCTTTCTTCTCCAGTCAGCAACTCCAATTTTTTTGAGATCTTCCTCTAAGTCCTTTTGCCAGGTTTTCCTTGGACGTCCTCTCTTCCTCTTTCCTGGGAACGGTTCTCTTGTGACCTTCTTTACCATCCTATCGTTGGGTAACCTTTCCACATGGCCAAGCCAACTAATTCTTCTTGGCTTGACGAACCTCACGATATCCTCATGGCTATTTAGTTCATCCAGTTCCCGGTTACTCCTTATGCGCCAGAGACCTTGCTCACAGATGGGGCCAAAAATGCGTTGCATCACTTTTCGCTCAAAGACTCTAAGCGCCTGCAGGTCCTTTGTGCCAAGCGTCCATGCTTCAGCACCATAGCACACTACCGGTCTGATAAGTGACTTGTACATCTGCAACTTGGTACGCTTAGAGAGCAGCGTCGACTTCATCAGGTTCACTAGGCCATAATAAGCTTTATTGCCACTTATGATCCTTTTTTTGATCTCCTCACTAATCTAATTTCCAGAATTAATTTCCGTACCAAGATATGTGAAGTGATCAACTCCTTTGAAATTGTAGTCATTATGTGTTAGATTGCGTGGCCTTCTTCTCACTTCGGACGCTGACATGACCATGTATTTTGTTTTTGACTCATTTATCTCAAGTCCAACTTTTTTACTTTCATGGTCCAGCTTGGTGAGTACCTCTCTTAAAACTTTCTCACTTCTTGCTAAAACCACGATGTCGTCTGCGTAACCGAGAATCTGGTATGAGCGGTAAGCCAATGAACCGTTAGCATCTAAACTTCCTATAGCTTTGTCACCCCCGAGGTAAACTCTATATTTTTGCTTAAACGGTTACCAACGAGCACACTGGCCTGTGTTCGGGACATTGACATTTTTATCAAATTAATAAGCTTAAGAGGTATTTTAAAGTCTTTCAAGGCATTGAATAGCTGTGCTCTGTCAACTCTATCGAAAGCTTGCTTAAAATCAATAAAGAGCATGTGAACATCTGTGTTTAATTCATAACATTTCTCTAGGACTTGCCTCAGGACAAATATCTGATCAGATGTGCCTCTGTTTGGGCGAAATCCACACTGATAATCCTTGAGGATCCGCTCCAAGTAAATTTTAAGCTTCGCAGTCAAAAGATTTGACAGGATTTTATATGCTACATTTAAAAGCGTTATGCCTCGGTAATTTTGGCATACTGTCTTGTCTCCTTACTTAAAGATTGGAATTATAAGCTCCAAACACCAGTTTTCAGGCATGCTTTCTTTATTCCATACTTCAAAAATGAGGTCGTACAACCTTTCATTCAGATATTCGCCACCATTCTTAAAAATTTCAGCTGGAAAGTTGTCCTCGCCAGGCGCCCTATTACATTTTAAGAGGTTTAGTGTATCCAGGAATTCTTCATAGGAGGGAGGTTCAAGATGAGGGGAAGCCACGGTATCCAGCTCTCTGTTCGACAAGGCACTGCCATCCCTACTATTGAATGTCATTTCTCCATTCTGGGTTTTGCTATTCAAAATGTCTTGGAAGTGCTCGGCCCATCTATCCAGAACAAGCTGTTCTTCACCAATGAAATTAGGAGTCATAAAGAATTTAATATTTTCTTCTTTAATTGTAATTTTAGCTTATAGTTAAAAGAATTCCAGTTAAAATAATGAAGGTGGAGGCAGTCAGAGGGCATGGAACTGTGGACACAAACATCCTTACATTTAATTTATGACTGCTTGCTAATGAAACAATGCAGGATACAATTAAAAAATACTATTACAGAACAAAAAAAAAAATATTAACATATGAAAGCAGTTTTGGAATTTTCTTATATTTCCTTAAATATCTCAAAAATGGTTTGGAAATTGTGATAAGTGGAAGGCAGCCATTTTAAAACTATTATATTCTCTAAAAAAAAATGCTAATGAAGTCATTTTTTATGAGATGATCTCGATCTGAGAAATATGTGCTTAAAATATCAAAACGTCTTGGTGTCATTGCTTTGAACAGCTCGTTGTTTTTTTACTTCAGTTTTTTATTGTGTTGTTTTTGTAATTGATTTTAATGTAAAGTGAATTTGGCAGTAAAGCAACCCACATTAATCGAGAAAGAATTTTTGGTCTTTTGTAATACAGCTTTCCCAAGTCGGAGAGCCCGAATGAGTAATTTAACTGAAAGTTTTTTTTTGTGCATAACAGCTACTGTAAGTTTTTACGCATAATGGTATATAAAATCTCCCTTTTCTTCAAGATTTCATTGGAATAGGTGCTTAAAATTGTTTGCAAACTTTTTTTGAATTTGATCTAATTCAATTAAAACTAATTAATTATTCCATTGAGAACTAATGTTTCAGCTACATAAAGGCATTCTGACTTGATTCCCGTGTTGTAGCGTCTGAGTTTTGCTTCCTTAGTCATTAATTTCTTTTCTGTTAACTGGAAGTCCATCATTATCATAATTATATTGTAATTCTCTATCTTAAATGTTGAAGCCCATCATAAATTAATGGCCTTCACATTGATAAATAAATATTTTATAAAATTGGCTGAGTTAATTTATCATTAACATGTATACTTTTTTTTTTTTTTTTTTTTTTTTTTTTTAATTTAAACTACTTTTCCATGCTCAGCAGAACAATATTTTTTTTGTTTCAGGTATGAACAAAGACCCGACGTGTTCAAAGGATACCTTCAGAAGAAGAGGAAATGGCCCCTCAAGGGATGGCACAAGGTAATAATGTTGTAAATATTTTATTAAATTTATTTAACAACTCTTAGTCAGCCGTCTTCAACTTAAACAGTTTTCATTATGTACTTTATCTATTTTATGTTTTATTTTTTAACATTTAATGTATAAATGATTTCATTATTATGGGGACTGGTTTTCTCCGTTTCCGTGGGACTCAATTTAATTCAGGAGATTTTTATTCAACCGAAATTAAATAATTTATATATGTACATATAAATAAATAAAAAAATCAGCCACGAGGGCCCTGAGGGGCAGATACTATAGAGGTATCTGATTCTTGACCATACGGCACACTAGGGAGATAGTACTATGCTCTACAGTGATCTACCACTGAGCTAACCTCGCCCCCCACATATAAATACATTTACTGGATATTTAACATGTTTTGGGACAATTCTCACTGCATCTAGCTGGAAGGTGTGCTATTTTCTAGTCTGCTTTTGGGGGCCAGGTAATACAGGCCACTGTCTGACAGTAGCGAGAGAAAGATTAGTCTCCTCCTGGTTTCTGGTAGACCCAATTTAATTCCGGGGATTTATATCCAACCGAAATAAATATTCTATATTTGTAAATATACATACATTTACTGAAACAAGTATCGGATGATTCTCGCTGCATCCGATTTCTTCTGTAGGAACTATGTGGAGATGAAGAGACTGGAGCAGGACTCCTGGGTATAGTTATGGAGGGAAGAAGGGAAAGGAGAAATGGGAGAGGAAGACCAAGATTATTGTACACTAAGCAGATAGTGTCTGATGTCTGCTGTAGGCACTATGTGGAGATGAAGAGACTGGAGCAGGACTCGTGGGTATAGTTATGGAGGGAAGAAGGGAAGGGAGGAACCGGAGAGGAAGAGATTTCAAAGTCTTGAATATGTACTATTTTAAATACTAATGTCATTAAAAAAAAAAAAAAAATGCAATGCTTGTATAACAAGGCCACTATGAATATCTAAAATGCATGTTACCCGTAATGCAGAACATAAATAAATAAACAAAACAAAATTACAAATAATACATTTTTTTTTCAGAGATACTTTGTGCTCGATACTGGCATTCTCAAGTACGGGAAAAGCCCACAAGATCTTTCCAAAGGCAAGATACATGGTTCAGTCGACATTGGTCTGTCTGTTATTTCCACTAAGTCGAAAAGGAAGAGGATAGACATTGATACTGAAGAATTTATTTACCATTTGAAGGTATTTTATAATATTTATAATAATTTATAAACAGACAATTTGGGCTCATTGATGGAGCACTTGACTCATGTTCTAGACCTGTGTTTGAAATTTTAGCTTGCACTGAAAGATTTTATTTCATCACTCTAGGATAAAAGTTGGTCAGTAGCTTAATTTTAAATTCATAATGGTAAATCAGGCCACGAATTCCTACTGCCTTATTTTTATTGACAAACATTTTCAGGGGCTTAGCCTTTTTTTCAAGGCCATGCAATCGTCCTTGCTCTTAAACTCTAGAGCTAGGCTCGGCTGAGCAAGGACAATTACATGGGCTTGAAAATGGAGCTAAGTCAATGAAAATGTTTGCTAATAAAAAACAACAAAAAAAACAGTGGAAATTCGTGGCCTTATTTACCATTATGAACTTCAATTTCTGCAATCCTGCAATTCCTACAACCATTTTAAAATCTAGCCATTTTAGAGATGTGTCCTTTGTTTTTCTTGAGAAACATTAGACTCTCCCTTATCTGTTGTGCTCTCTAATCTGGCGGTCTCCGTGAGGAATGAGTGATGGATTTCGGACTCGCCGGAGCTAGACCGGCTCAAGTGTTCCTAGAAAAACTTCCCTTCCTAGCTTTGTTTGCCAAAGATTTGTTTCATGGTATTTCATTGAATGGAAGTCAAATAAGGCTTATAAGTATCGTTTTAGAGGGAGGAAGTTGTGTTTCTACTAGGAAAATAAATGTTTCTACTAAGGTACCTACAGCTGGAATGCCTGATTTTAGCCAGCCTAATTCAAACATTCATCGTGAGTGGAGTGGAAGTTTTAAAAGTAATTTTCATAATATCGTCGATACAAATGCAAAGTATCGAATGTGCAAAATCGCATTTTTCATTTTCAATTTTTCTGATTGCCGTTGGACTCATCTACGTCGTGGGAAACTCACGAAAATTAAAGAAAACTAATTATCAATTACTGAAAATCAAACTAACGAATGTGCATTAAGTCTAATTAAAATGTATCATAGGATAAAATATATGTAAAGTCTATAAGGTAACAACCACTTTTCACATTCGATACTTTGCATTTGTACCGACGATATGTATCATTTTGAATATGCAATAATATAAATAATGGTGCTCATTATAATATCCTCAAATAATAAGGTTTTTCAAATACACAAGTGACCCCTTCTAACTGAATTCTCTAATCCAACTTTACTTCGGTCCCGACGACGCTGGATTAGGGAGAGTCTACTGTACACATAATTTGTATATTTTGTGTATTTGTTGCCTTATATTCCTTGTAATGTTCCAATATTATTAATCCCTCAAAATAAAAGCAATGAATTAACAATAAAAGCAGTAAAAATTACACATTGTATTAATTGAAAAGTATTTTTACTGAATTAAGTCCTGCAGTAATATGTATTTTTATCACTTTCCAAAGGAATGTAGCTATGGAGGTTGTACTCATAAAAGAATTTTTTAAAGTACTATTACTTTTTATAGTAGAGATGGAGATATTTAGCCGTTGCAGTGATACGAAGACAAGGTATGGTTGGGATTCGGCTAGGAGAAAAAAACGTCAGATTTCTTCCTGAAGGTCTGAAGTTTTTTTCTCCTAGCCGAATCCCAACCATACCTTCTCTTCGTATTACTTTTTATGATAGTGTGGACAGAGGAAAGTTGCTGAAGGCATTACAGTCAGTAGGATTACCTAGTAAGCTAATAAGATTGATGAGAATAACTCTGGAAGGAACAAGACGGAAGGTCAAAAGGGACCGATTATCACCTGTATTATTCATTCTCGCCCTTGAAGTTGCCATTTGAAAAATAAGGAAAAACCCAGGTGGCACCATTTACAATAGGCTCACACAGCTGGTTTTATTACAGAATGCTGATTAGTTGGTAATTACAGGAAGGGCCACAGCAGTTTTGGCTAGTGCTGTAACGAATTTGTAAGACTTGGGACTCATTATAAATAGGGAAAATATGAAATATATGAAAACCTTGAGACAGACTAGGGAAGGAGGAGGTACTGTGGATTTGGTCGAGGACAGGTATCAAAGCTTTAGCACATTTATGTACCTGGGGGAGTATTAACCGAGAACAATAACCTGTAAGTTGCGGTTAAGGGCCGAATGGTTGCAGGAAACAAATGTTTTTATGCCTTACAAAAGGCTCTCCGACACAAAATTCTCTCCAGGAAAGTAAAGCTCTTACTACTTAAAACTGTAATAGGACCACTTGTAGTATACGGCGGCGAGACGTGAACTCTGGCCAAAGAAATGAGGAGAGCCCCGCTGGTGGGGGAAAGAAGGGTCCTAAGAAAGATTTTTGGAGCAATAAGCGAGAAGCACAGGTGGAGGGTCAGAAGCAATGCTGAACTAATAGAATTGTATGAAGAGCCTGACATCCTCTATATCATCAAGAAAGGTAGACTACGGTAGTAAGGGCATGTGTGCCTGTAGGCTACCTAAAATGATGCTACATGGTGGCAAAAAAAAAAGAAAGGGAGTCCAATATGACCTGTAGGAGGACTTGTGGACACTATATATCCGAAATTGGAGGATCCTAACATTGTATGGAGCAGAATTGTGGAAGAAGCCCAGGTCCTAAAAGAGCTCACCCTGACTGCTGGTACACCACTTCTGTTTTTGTTATATGGTTTCATGATTGAGCGTCTAAAGCAGTTAGTATAGTGTCAAAAACAAAGAGAAATAGTTATTTATCAGACTGCAAGGAGAACCAAAAGGCAGAAATACATTGTGAGTAGGCACCCGACTTCGGTCTGCCTAGGACCAACTTTTGCAGCCATTAAAGGATAACACATGACAACATATAATAGCAAAACATTAAACATTTCAATTTTTAATAAACTTTTGTTTTGAAGCTTATATAATTAAATAAATAAAGAAAGAAAATTGGATTATGTTTTTCTTTATTATTATTATTATTTAACGAAGTGTTTTCTTATTATGCTATATCTAAGGCAAAACAGTACGAGGTTTTCGAGGAGTGGGCGGAGCAGCTGAAGAAACACAGACTTTACCGTCAGCACCTCCTAACGTTCGGCTCGAGAATCAGCGCCCCTCATGACGATATACCCCTCAAACAGCCCCTCGCCAGGAGTATGTATCACAACGATAATTATATTTCTCACTTGCACACTTCCATACTTAACAGTAGTAAGTATTGTAAGGTTTTTTTTTTTTTTTTTGTTTTTGTTCTTTTTTTTTTTTAATTCTTATTTTATATAACCTACCCTTTTGGCAAGTAGTGGAAGCCGGCCGAACCTGCAGTTGGTGACCTCACTACCTGCCCAGGCCACTGTTATGACTCATTTCTAGCCATCCTCTCTATCTGCATGAACCATTTCATGTAATTTCGTGCAATAAAATTTCAAATTTTATAAAAGCTTTATTTTATTATTTATATTTATTTTCTTTTTAGCTCTGAATATTTAGCTTGAATGTAATATGTAATTATATTCTTTATCCAATTCTTTATAGGCTATATTTTTTAATATGAAGATACAATTTTTTTGTGGTGTAAGTATATTTTACTGACCAATGAAGCCAAATAAACAAATAACCTATTTTTTTATTCAAATAATTTAGATTTATGGAAAGCTTAATAATAAAGCAGTAGGGGGTCTTCCCGTGGTATAGTGGCCCTAGATTCTCAAATGGGAAATGGTGGGTTCAATTCCCACCTGCAGCAGGAATTTTCTCATCTCAAGGCTCGTTGAGAAAATTCCTCGCTGCACCACGGATGTCGGTGCTAATGGCCTAGAAGTTGATGCATCTTAACAAAAAATAAATAAATAAAATAAAGCAGTAGGGTGGCTTGCCAAGCTGGACTCAGATATCCCTACCTTTTTCGACCCAAAAAAGTTACCCCCCCCCCCCCTAATGATAGAAGAAATAGCTCAAAGAGTCCTCGCTTGATAGCCCATTGGTTGAACTGCTGGAAAATTCAGCCGTAGGGAAGCAGTGAACGAGAGAGGAGGGGCAGGCTGCAGTAGGAATAGGGTTAAATTTTTGTATTTATCAATGTGGAAATATTTGGAACTCATTAATGATAGTTAATAACACTGCATTTTAAAATTAAAACGAGTTTTTAGAGCCAATGTCTTGCCTTGAATTTGCCTGTACCGGTTGTTATTTTAATTTCCTTGCAATGAAACTTTGTAGATATCTCGACCTTGGAAGAGAAATCTGGGCGAATCTGAAAAATCAATTTTTTTTTCTCAGTCAGAAAGATGTAGGTAACACGACGCTTGGCCTTGTTTCTCTCGTTTGCCTGTGTAGTTCCTTCACAGTTTCAAGTTAAAGTGAATAGTACCATCATCTATGAAAAATGCTATGTCCGATTTAAAGGGCGAATTCCAGGTCTGAAACTCCCGTCCTATCACCAATAAATCACTCGTATAAATTAAAATTAAAACATACCTCGTATAAATTGGTTTATGAATCAGCATTCTATAGTAAACATAGCTATCCAGAAGTACTTATAGAACTTTTGACTTCGAGTTCCCAACACCTGAATTTCGAGATTCACCCTTATTCTTCCAAGTTTTTGATGTGATTCCTAACCAATGTTGAATAAATATTGTAAAAAAATTGGACCATTCAAAGTTGCAGTTTTCTGAGAATAATATGATGTAACAAATTATTTGGTCAGCTGTTTATTACTAATATAAAAGAGCAAAACTATTTATGCTTATTTTTTATTGTTTACTAATTTTAAGAACGTTCTTCAGAGATGGGACGTAATCTAACCATTGCTGTGGAATATGCAGCTCCTGTGTGGCGGACTTTGGTTATTATAGCTTGTTCAGATTGACAGAAAATTTTAATTTTTAATTTTCACTTTTAGCCATTTTCAAAGTTGAATGAAACTTATTACTCTAAAGCTGTAAACAATACCTACCTCACTCAACCTAAACTGCTTTGGGAAGAGCACCATTTCTGTTTGTAGCCCTGATGAAGGCTTGAAATTCAAGCTGAAATGTTGACTATTAAAACTACATTTTTTTTTTTTTTTTTTAAATGGTTATGACTAAGGAACAGCTGTTATTGTATTTACATATTTTTTTCTGATTCTTAAATCGTAATTGTTGATGAAATTCTGCACGTTTTGAGTGATTTTAAAGCATTTAAATAGGTTTTTATTTTTCATATTTTTTCAAAAATCAATAAATAAATATTTTTACATGTTCTGCCATAAATACATATTTTTTCTACATATTTTCATATTCTTTTTATTGTGTAATGGAAAAAATAAAGGGGAAACCAAGAAAGAAAATAAGGCTTTACCCATTAAGTCTAGATCACTGTGTCTTTTTGCTGATTGCAAGAAGCACAGGAGTCTGGCAGCCATGCTTCCCTGGCGCTAATGGTCTATGAGCAGATGCGCTTTAAAAAAATATATGAGAGCCCCTTGGTAGTTCTAGGGTTAAAATCATTTATAAAAATATCATTTCTTTTTTTACCACTGTTACTATGAAAAGAGATTTTTTTTTTAATGTTATAAATAATAACATTTTAGTTTTTTTTTTAATTCTCAAAAAAGGAGGTCCAATGGGCATGAGTGTTAAGGGGTGAGCTCTCTGAGCCTGCAGTCATGGATTGTACTGGGCTTGTTGGATTTTGCTTTGGTAAAAAGAGAAGGCACCAGGCCTCTATCCTGGCTAGAAAAGGGTGTAACCTATAGATAACCCATGTTAAAAATGTTTGTTATTTTTAAATAGATATTAAAATTTAAATAAATGAATTGTCAGGAAAAAAAAATTAAAAAATATTTTAGTTATGTTTGTTCTCTTACAGAGCTTGCTTCAGAAGGCTCGCCCCCACAGAGGCTCCAGTGGGTACTTGATGGTCCTCTACAGGTATTATAAACTTATATAATAATTTGTTACAAAAATACTTTATCTGATTCTTTAACCCTTTCCGGACTGGACTACACTTATTCTTGTTACTCTCTGAGACAGCCCAACTTTCACCGTATCTCTCTCCTCAGACGGGGCTATATTAGCCCCTAAACGCTTCAATTCTTACTCTACATTCCATACTATTATGCTTTTCCTAATTCATCTATTTAGTTTCTCTCTATTGTCATTAATTTAAAATAGCCGAGTTGCCTTTTTTTTTTTAATTACAAATTATAATTATTAAATAACAAATAAA
Organism: Gonocerus acuteangulatus; assembly: GCA_946811695.1. NCBI lineage: Eukaryota > Metazoa > Arthropoda > Insecta > Hemiptera > Coreidae > Gonocerus > Gonocerus acuteangulatus. Next base: position 72,547,950 of record OX328128.1, read on the forward strand.
GAAAATATGAAATCCAAATAATTTAAACTAATATTATTAATTATGTAAAATACAGTAAACTTCCTCTAAGCCTGCATCCTATGGTCCAGCACGCTTGATAATCCCGCATGGCAGGCCAAGGTGTTCTTTAGGTTTACACATAAAGTTTCCGTCACCTTTGCGCTATAGAAGGATAACTTGTTTCACCTCCCGATACAAATGAAATTTTATATGCTTTGGAAAATGCCCACTGTCTTCCTCAGGATTCTAGCGTACTCTTCAATAACACTTCCTGGAGCTGAGAAGTGACGAGGCTGCGATATATCTTCTTCTCAGAAGTTTCACACGTTACTATAATAAGAAGAGCCTGAAATACATGCGCCAATATATTGGTACTTTGTCGTCTGGGCCAAAACCGCTCACCACCAATATATTGGTACTTCGTCGTCTGGGCCAAAACCGCTCACCTCCAATATACAGGTATTTCGTCATGTGAGGGTTAACGAGCAGAATCCACCCACCGAAGCACTGTTTCTTTTTTCAGCAGAATTTGTGTGAAAAAAAAATCATAGCATTTATCAGCTTTGATTACACTTTTTATGGGTAATTCAACAAGGGGAAATTGAATGGAACCATCCATTGTTTTTGTTTTGTTTATTCCAAAATGATGGAATTGATTTGAACATTTTCCAAGATGTTTAACATTCATCCAAACTGGGATATACAAATTTTGGTTATGTTTGGAGTTGAGGAAGTAAATATTAGAAAGAAATATATTTTGTTAATGGGTATGAACAGTTTTCAGCCCTTGGAGAACGGGTACCCACGGATAAGTTAACTCGCCTGGAGGCCCTAAATAGTCAATCAAAGCTTTATTTGCAGTGTATGAATGTATCGAATGACAAATTATTTGATAATAACCAACTAGATGTATTAGTTGTTTTAAAATATGGAATTATATATTCATTCATTATTCAATAATATATAATGACATTTTTCTTAATATATTTAGGATTCATAAGCATTTTTTTTTTTTTTTAAGGTGGCAATGACCGAGCTGAACCATACACAGCAGGCCTTAAATCAACTCTCAAGGATCCTCGATATGATTGAACATGGAAACCATGATTCTGAGGTATATAAAATATTTTTTTTGTCTTTTCCTCCGTATGCTTTTTCTTTTATTGTTGCCATCTTTCGATTGTGGAACAGGTAATTTCATTGTTTGGTGTCACTTAGTTTCTCAGCAATGTGGCATAAAATAACTTTTACTGAGAAATGTGCTAAGGAACTTTTTATTTATATCATTTTATTGTAACGAAATCTTCTTTATTTAATAATAAATCGTAGTTGAATAATGTTTTTTTTATTTTGTTGGATTAGAGCATTGCCGATGGATTCTCGCCCAACGTGAAGAAAGATAGAAAGAGATTCGGTCTTCGGAAGAAGAAGAGTAACAAAGGAAGTTCTGTCGATCTGTCCTCCGCATCAAGGGACGACTTCAATACACAGGTTCACGCTTCTTTTATTATTTTTCTGGCTTACTTTACTTTCTTTTTTTTTAAAATTAAAAGTACCTTTGGAAGAAAATTCTATTCCTTTAAGAAAATCTGCCTCATCATTTTATAAGTAAAATATCTGATCAGACCTACAGCGGATTGTGGTTAAAAAATAAGATTAGCTTAGCACTTTCCAATGGAAGTTAGCTGTTGAGCTTTGGTAGCTAATGTCCCAAAATTGAAAGTAGGGCACGAAAATTACGAATAAGTCATGAATTTTGAAACCATGTCATGAAATTCCGTTTTACCGGAGTCTAACATAATCCCAGGACTTCCACGCATTCGTAATTATCGCAGTTTTTGTATGGTGACTCAATTCTATCTGCCTCCCCCATCCCCTTCCTCTGTTAGATTCTTTTTTTGTAGCATTTACACATCAATTTCCATTACTCTTATTTTGATTTATTCATATTCAGAATTTTTTGTCATGCAGACTTAAATATTGAGATTGTGCACACTTTAATTTACTAAATTATGTAATTTGATAATAAAGAAACACAAAGTTTTACTGGATGGCGCAGCATCGAATGGCTGAACAGCCAAGGACAGGCGTTGGATGAAGAAGAAGAAGACTTTGATAATAAATATTTAGCTACTAACATTTTTAGAAATTTTGAACTCTGCTGTCATTGTTCAATATTTTTTAGGCTGCTAGTTTTATATTAATTCTAAAAATTTTATTATCATTAGTCATTCGCTTTTAAAATTAATGTACCTATCCTTGGCGGTTATGGCCCTGATGTTGGTGTGCCGTAAATAAAAAAAAAAAAGAAAGTTTTATTCATTGTTTTAAATTTTTATTTATTAAATTTTAACGTCCATTTATTATTAACACTCCAATGGTCGCGTCAGATCTCACAGATACAGAGCATCTTATGCAGACTGTGTAAGGGGCGCAAGTGCGCGGGTCTAGCTATACCCTTTACTATTCCTAGAGCAGGTAGTGACTGATGAGTCAGTACTGACCTAATGCTCCTCCAAGCAATAACTATCCACTAAAACTATTTTGTATCTCATAGATACCACGCGACCATATTTTTACTTTTATAAAAGAGGGTACATAGGTGTCATACGTACCACAAAATAAAAACAACAACAAAATAAACGTACTTATAATATCAGGTACAAATATGGATGCAGCGATTGATGAAAAAACAGGGGTAAAAAAACGGAAATGGTCACCTACTATAGCCGGCATAAAATTGGCATTGACATAGTGCACCGCTTATTATGTCCAAAGAGGAACGTGTAGGTGGTCGATGGTTATTTTCTATTCCATTATGAACGTTGCTGACATCAATAGTCAAGTTATTTACTTAGGAAGTGGTAAGTAAGTTCCTCCCCGTTGTATCTTCCTTCGTCAACTTGGAAGACACCTAGTGCAAAACCAACTGCTAAAGCGTTCAATGATTCCAAAGCTACCTCGGACCATCGCGTACCGTCTTCGAGAAGTTCTGCCCCAAGATAAAGAAACTGGGATGCCAAATAGCACTGTAGCCGAGAGCACCAAAATTAGAAAGCGATGCCAAAAGTTTTGGGCTAACAATACTACAAGGCTCATCCAGTATAAATGCAAGGGGTGCGGCCAACATTTATGTCTCTATCTTTGCTCATTTTATTGTCCAGATGGATGTAAAGTGGATGATGATACAGAAGACATTTTATGAAGTTATATATTTCTACAAAATATTATTAATATTTGTTCTAATTTTTCCTACCTACTTGTTATTTGTATATTTCAACTATATGAGTTTGCATATAATAAATAAATAACATATAATACAATGGATGGTGAGGAATAACCCTTCAAAGTTCAACATATACATTTATTATATAATAAAAGTATATGTTGAACTTTGAAGGGTTATTCCTCACCTTGTATTGTATTATTAATTAATACCCTTCCCTTTTTTTCAAAATATTTAAATAAATAACTTTTTCTTGCTAAATTTACTAATTGTTTATATTATTAATCTCCTGTTGAGTTTTTCTTCATACTTAATACAATAGATAAAGTTATTTACGGTAAATGAGACTGAAACTCAGCCGTATCTCTCAGATACAACGCGACCACCAATAGTAGTTTCAATGGCGGGACCATTGGAGTGTTAACTACGAATTTTAGGACGGGTTATCTATAGGTTACCGCCCTTTTCTAGCCAAGATAGGCCTGATGCCTTTTCTTTTTTCTAAAGAAAACCCACCATCCCTATTATTTATTTTCATTTTAATGGGCATGAAATTTGCATTTCAAGTCGTGAAATTGGCTTACACAAAAGTAGTAGACACCCTGATATATCACAGTTTTATTTTATATTTATTTATTTTTTGTTGCTGATTTTGTGTTTGTTTTCAGACTCTGAGTCCTGGTGGATCGTCTCCAAACAGACCTCTGTCGGGCGAGCAGCAGTGTCCAATTGTTACCCTATCTTCGGTCGACAACACTCTTGCGTCCGACTTCTATATCCTAGCTAAAGACAGTAAGTATCGTTAATGTTGGAATCTATGACAGTTGATTATGTATTTAATGACATTTTCGGAAAGTTTTCCTTTTCTTTGTAATGTAAAAAGATGATCCACAAATATCCAAACTTCTTTTGGTGTATACTGTTGAGTTTGTAATAATAAATTTTGGAGGCTTGATAGCTGTGAGTGTTAAGTTGTTCATTTTTGTGCTTTGTGTTGTGGGTTGAATTTGCACTATGGGGTTGGCTTTTATTTTCGAAAAAAAGGGAAGGCATTACCTCTGTCCTGGCTAGAAAATATTATCACAAAACATTTGCTGCTGCACCAAGGATTTTCAGGAAGCATGGCAACCTTTAGATATCCCGGTGCTATTGGCCAAGTTATCAATGTGCCAAAAAAAAGTGAAAGTTTTTATGAATATTTATTGGTGAAGTAACTTTTAAATGTTGTATGACACGAAACAAATGAATTTTCAAATAAAGGAGATAATTAAGGAGTTAAATTGTTTTAAATATATAACATTTAAATTATATGATATATATAACTTTCCACCATGTTGTAAATAAATTATTGATAATAAAGGTTCAACACCTATTAATATAAATTTTAATAGCTTTTATGTTGTATTTTTTTTTTTTAATTGAGTTCAATTATATTTCATTTCCAGTATGTTCCTCGTTGAAATCAGTAATATACACGCTCCAGACGGAAAAGGAGAGGCTCAAAGGATCAAGCGAAGAGAAGCTACGTTCGATACTGTCCAATGTCCTCCAGCAAAACGCTGAGCTGAGAAGCAGGCTCAATGTCGTCCATAAGAGTTCCGATGTGTCAGACATTCCTGACGGGATGGTTCTGGTATTATCATATATCATTATTTTTTTATAATTTATTTTTTGCTTTAAGAGCCCTGGTTAACTTGCAAAAATTACTGGTCGATTTGCAAAAATAATGTGTATATGCAGAGAAAATGGGAGGTTTTCTTTTTAAAACCTTTTTAAGTTTAACTATATTTTTGGTCTAGTTTTGTCCCCTTGAATGTTGTCAAATACTTGTGATAACCCTGTAGAAATACAAAATAGTTTTCAAAGGTAGATATTGTCAGGGTTTGGTCTTGTGGTATCTTAATAAAACTACATTTTTTATAAGAAAATGCAATGTTTTCTTACCCTTTTAAGAGACCAGCCATATCATAGTTGAAGTTCGTGGCTTTCTTTTGGGAGATCTGCCTCCGATTTTCTCTATCTTCAGAATTTTTCATACAATTTATTCCTTCACTTCATCCTTTAGTTTGTTTGACCGACTTTTAGGCTGCATTCCTCTTCTACTTTTCTAACCAGAGGACCTTCTTTACTTTTTTTTTTCTTGCCAAGTGTCTAGCCCGTATCCACTTTAGTTTTTTAGCTTGGCTTGAAACATATTTTACTTGTGCCCTATTCTTAATACTTGAGCTCTTGACCCGGTTTGATTTTAATCCCCTACATGCCACTCTTAATATTATTTATAATGGGATGTTAAAATTAAAACAATGATTATTAGGTTTCCTTTATGCAACATTTTTGTATGTATTATTTTATAAATAAGCTGTTTGTTTAATTTTGTTAAGACACGACCGTTGCAGTCGTCGTTGAGCTACAGCTCCTGCACGTCCGAGTACTTGGACGCTAAGGAATCCCTCGAGCTGAGTGAAACATCTTCCCCTGCAGTCTCTTCCGAGGACCTGTCAGAGTCTTCCGTCCAGTCCGACATGGCCGACTCCGAATATAATGTTACCGTTGACTGTGAGTGTGAGAAGGTGCTTGGATGATGTTTTATGAGTTCACATATTATTTTTATAATACATGTTTTTTGTCAATATTTTGATAAAACACTTTAACCTTTATAATTTCTCAACTCTTTATAATATTATTGGCCAATAAAATCTCAGAAGAAAATAGGAGGTTTACATTACTGTTTAATAACATCTTATTTTATTACTTTGTATTCCAGGAGGAGAAAGAAAACGTATATGATATCTTGGTTTTTCTAAAAATTTGAATTTTAACCTATTTTGAAAGAAGCGGACTAGTTTGGCTCTATGGTAGAGCTCTTGACTCATATTCTAAAGGACCTGAGGTCAAACCCCGGGCACACCCTTTTAGATTTTATTTTCTAGTGTCGTCGTTCAAGGGTCAGAATTGAAGTCCTTGACTTGTACCTAGGCCCTCCCAGCCTTTAATGGTTATCTGTAAAGGGGAAAATTGATTTGTAAGAAATCGATAACATTTTGAATGGTACCTTAGGGTGCTTACACTAATGATACCTATAGAAAATAAATACGGTAACGTCTGGAAAGCTTACAAAATTCTCTAACAAAACGGTTCTGAAATAATTTTATGAAGTCATATTTGAAACAGGTAAATATAGCAAAGTCATACTAGTCCCCAGACAGTGAAACATTGGATAACCCCCCTGAAACCTCCTCCCATTGCCCAGTTTGACTCATGTCTCTTTTAAATCATTGAAAAAGAAATTTCCCTTTAAAACATCCAAGCAGTAGGTTATGACAGTCCCCAAAGCCATGCTTGACATTGATCACTACACTAATGCCCAATTACTACTAGTGTTTTTATTATAATCTGAAAAAACTCCCCTCCCCCCCCCCCCCACTATCCAGTATCACTGTCATATTTACCTGTCTGTTTAAATATTTTTTTTATAAAATTGAACGACGAACAAAAAAAATGAGATGAATCATTTAAAATTTGATCATTTTTAGACTCTGATATTAATAAGTGAGTAAGATTCAGAGGGTTACAGGTAGTGCAAATTTAATATTGTAGGTGTTCAGTGATTTTGAAATCATTTTTTTTTTTTTTTCAAAGATTTTCTATTGATAGCATTAAGCCGAAATATTGTTTTCAATTACTAAAATATAAATTTTTGGAATTGGGAGACCTGATTGGCTTTTTAGCGCGGTTCCTCCCTCCCTTCATAGGGAGGAACCCCGCTTATAAGGTTGATCTCATGGAACAATCCGGAAGTGCCGACTAGAAAATTTTGCGTTTCAGAACCCCTAGAGACCGAAAATAAGGGTGGTTCAAATTTGTATATATATATATATATATATATATATATATATATATATATATATATATATTTGTCTGTTTGCGGCATATCTCAGCGAATAATGGTCCGATTTTGATGAAATTTGGTACAAAAATCTTTCGTCTAATTTGAAAGGTCAAGTGTTAACCAGCAGAATCTGCCACTGGAAGATGGCGTTTGGGGCGAAATTCGCGCAAAAAAAATCGTAACGCTTACTTCATATGCATGCAAGTACTCGTTTTATAGGCTCCTTGGCCTAGGGAAACGAATGAAAACATTTTTAAGGCGGTAGCTTTAACCGTTTTTGAGAAAATTGGAAAAATAGTTGCTGAATAATGTATTTGGTTTTGGTACTTAAAATCATGGGATTCAGCTGAAACATTTTGTGCATGTCCGGATTTCATCAAAACTAATATGTTAAACTTTTGGTTACGTTTGGAGTTAAGGAAGGGTTAGAATAAAATATTTTATTAACAGACATGAAAAGTTTTGGGAACTTCGTATACTTTCATTAATATCTCGAGCACGGTTGGGAAATCGTGATAAGTGGATAGAAACTATTTGAAAGCTTTCTAAATTCTCTACAAAAAAGATTATGAAACAATTTTTGATTAGGTGATGTCAATCGGAGAAATAAGTGCTTAAAACTTCAAATACGTCTGTTTAGTTCTTATGAACGGGTTTTTGTAATTTTTGTCTCTTTCCCTTAGTTTTTTATTTTTGTAATTTCTTATGTTAGGAAAACGTATTTGTGTGTAAAACAGGATCGGTAAAATGAGACCAATTTTCTGTTGCTAGAAATAATGAAAAGTTTTGGGAACTTCGTATACTTTCATTAATATCTCGAAAACGGTTGAAAATCTTGGGAAGCGAAAGGTTACCATTCGAAAGCTTACTAAATGGTCTAAAAATAAGGTTCTGAAGAATGTTTTGAATAAGCGATGTCAATCGGAGAAATAAGTGCTTAAACTTTGAAGTAATTGATTTCGTTTATTTGAACGGTTCTTTTTGTCTGTTTTTATTCTTTGTTATTTTTTAATTGCTTATAGTTGGATAATGTATTTGACAATAAAACAGATTAAGTAAAATAAGAAAAACAATTCATTGTTAGAAATATAGCTTGCCAAGAGAAAGAGATTCGATGACGTCTTTTGAATATTTTCAATTGCCTTTATGCTGTTGTTTTTTTTATTTTATTTTTTAATTGATTTTATTTGTAGAATTATTACTATAGTAGAAGAACACAAGAAAATGTGAAAATTTTTGATATTTTTCAATGCGTTGAAATGTATGAAATAGGTATCTCTAGAAGAGGATTCTGGGGTCTCGCGGACCCGACCACGTAAGTCATAAACCCCTTTGAATAAAGGCCGAACCAAATATTATCTTTTTCTATTCTAAGCTTTTCAAATGACAAAAGGGATATGAACGGAACCCCGCTAAGATGATGCATTTCCTGCGAGTCGGACTTTTTTCATTTTTTATTGAACCTAAATAACTTATTAGAGGTCCCAAAAAAGTGGTAGCACTTATCAACTCAATAGAACTGTTACTTTTCTTCTTGACTAATAATGGCAATGATCAAACATTTTATCAGTTTTTTAAAATTATTTTTATTTTTATTAGAATATAATTATTTTAATGATAATTAATTGTATAAATTGTGTATTTGTTGCGCACGGAAGCAGTCCCTACTGAAACGACTACTCTTACCGGCCGACGATCCACCTTGCCTTCTCCTCAGCCTACATCAGAAGGCCTATCCCTGTGGAATCTACTCTCCAAGAACATAGGGAAGGATCTTTCCCAGGTCTCTATGCCTGTCTCTCTCAACGAGCCACTCAACATGCTCCAGGTAAGGCAACAACATCTCTTAAATTATTCTTTTCCACGTATTTCTGACCAATTTTTTGACCTATGCCATATATATTTATATATATATATATATATATATATATATATATATATATATATATACAAACTATATATATATATATATATATATATATATGATAACTTCTTATAATAAATTATATATTATATATATATATATATATATATATATATATATATATATATATATATATATTTTATTTTCCAATACCGGAGAGAATTAATTTTTTTATATGTATATTTTTTTTAAATATGAGTGCAATATGTTGTGATACCTCAAAAATAAATAAATTTGATTATAATAAACTACATCAAATATAAAGTACGCGTTGGAAAATAAAAATAATGGGGAGAGAGAAAACATAAAGATTAAAAGAATATTTTGTTCAATACTTTAATGTCAAATATATACATTTTGGAATATATAACAATATTACATGTATAAAAATATTGCTTACTATTTCTTAGTAATATAAAATGTGAATATAACAAAGCTTCCTTCATTCTAATCAAGAAGGTCACTCATCCAATCTGAGGCTAGAAATATACTACGTCTAGTCAGTCAGCGACTTTTCTGCAGCCATTGTCGCTCTCGTGTCGGCATTGCCGGATGTTTTGGGGATGGCTTATGTTCAATAGTAATGTTGAGTATTAAATACATGAAAAGTACAAATTGAGAATAAATTTACACAGGATCAAGTACATTGTTTCTGTTTCTGTTACGATTGAAAGATTTTTTTACAGATAAGGTACTTTTGGTTATATATTGTATATTTGTATTATTTGGTAATAGTAAGATAATTTAAGGTTGACCGCATTTCTGTGTATGTCTTTGAAAATCATGGGGGGCGAGGGTAGAGCACTGGACTAATAAGTTGGAGGACCTGAGTTCAAATCCCGAGCAAGCACTAAAGATTTTTTCTTCTAGTGTCTTCGTTCATGGATGAATTTGGCCTCCCTGACCGTCCATAGGCCAACCCAGCCTTTAATTAATTTAATAATGGGTACCTTGGGTGTTAATGATTCTAGCAGGCGAAGCAGCCAAGGGGAAAATCAGGCGGCCGGAGCATAGTACTGTATGCCCCAAGTGCACTGTATGGTCAAGAATCAGATACCTCTATAGTATCTGTCCCTCAGGGGGGGATTTTTTTTTTAATTTTTTTTTTTGAAAATCATGATTAATAAGATTTAATTTGCTGGAACGTATCGCAACCCGAGATTTTGTGTTAAATAAATACTCAATTATAAGTAATAAATGTTCAATTATAAATAATCACTACATTTATGGCACCCTACCAACGTGAGACGTAATTTTATTTGATTTTAAATAAATATACCCTAAAGTGGTGTCACATTAGTACAGTGTGGTGAAAGTAGTACAGACCTGTACTGCTAGGGTATTTTCATTTAACTGATATCAAAGGGTCGAACTTTGTACAAAGAGTGCAAATAGACAAATATATACCTGTATAATTGTCTGTTTGCGCTCAGACAAATATATAAGCAGTATAGGTTTTTATAAATTTCACCACACTGTACTAATGTGACCCCATTTTACGTTACTTATATTAATAAATTATAAATAATCACTACTATATGTATATATATATATATATATATATATATATATATATATATATATATATATATGCCGGGATGTAACTATAATTCCTTTTTCCTTTTAGCGTGTTTTAAACATGAAAACTTGCTTTAGTTTCTTAAGGTTTTAAGACTTTCTTGGTCCTTGATTTTTACATTTCTGGTCTGTTTTTCAGAGGCTGTGCGAGGAGCTCGAATACTCTGAGTTGCTCGACAAGGCTGCCGAGCTGACAGACCCCTATGAGAGGATGGTGTATGTAGCGGCGTTCGCAGTCTCTGCATACGGATCTACATACTTCAGAGCCGGATCGAAGCCCTTCAACCCTCTCCTCGGAGAGACGTACGAATGCATAAGAGAGGACAAGGGTTTCATGTTTATCGCAGAGCAGGTACATACTATGAGTGTTTGTGTGTGCTTGCGGGTGTCTATAAATTAAAAACAAGTCGTGGGTGAGAAACTTTTTTAAAAGTTATGCCTTGTACATAATGTGTAAAAAATGTGTATGTCTATGTACTTATATGCAAATTCACATATGTGTATAAGTGCATACACACAAGTATACATATGAAACAAAACTAAGACTAAATAACAAAAATAAGTAAACAAAAAAGTTAACAAAAACAAATTAACCTTTTGCCTTCACGTTCTTGATCTTTTGAATGGCCATTCGGCCTCAATAAAGAAAGTCAAAAATAAATAAATAAACAGGTAAAATGGTTTATATTTAGTTAGAGAAAAAACTATTATTCAGAATTTATTTTTCATTCTTTTATTATAAATTTTCTTTTTTTGGGGGGGGAGGGGATAACTATTTGTTTAAAATTAACTTTTATTCAACAAATATTTTTTTTTATTGGAAAACAAAAGTTTATTCCAAAATAAACTTTAATAGGAATAATATTTTTTTATTAAAAGTATTTAGCCTAAGATCAAATAACTTGGGAGACAGATTTAAACCCAAATCCTCCGCTCCATGTACAAGTGCCTTAATAGACCACCAGACTTCACATCATAAGAACTTAATTCTTTTTATGGAGCCAAAGCTTCAGATAGACGTCCGTGTGTCGTATTTATCTGAAGCCATACAGTTATTGTGATATGTTGTTTCTGAGTAGGCACCACTAGTAGGATTTAAATCCCTATGCTTTCGTATGTTTTAGGTGAGTCACCATCCTCCAGTGAGCGTCTGCCATGCAACTTCAAGAAATTATACTTTTTGGGCTGATTCTAGGATCAAAGCGAAATTTTGGGGGAGGAGTATGGAATTTCAGCCTATGGGTAATGAATTTTGTTTATAATTATATAACTTTCTCTTCTTTATTCAATGAGTAAAATTCTTCTAAATATAATAGACGAGAAGCTAAGTGTTAAGTGACAAAAAATAAACATTTGGATTTAATTTGTAGAAAAGGGACAAGAAAGACCAACCAGTTTGTGATACCACCTCAAGTCATTTCTAAAATAGTGAATAGAATTTATTTTGATGTTTAGAATATTTGGAAATTGCTTGGTGCTAAAGGCTAAAGGCCACTGAGGTTGATGTTTGGTTGAAAAATAAAAAGTAACTTACTAATTACATGAAATAGTAACGGCAACTAAATATGTATTTATCATTCCCATAGCAAACAATTGAACAAGTTTGTTAACCAGCAAAATCACTTGGAGTATACATCATGATTATCTAAATAAAAAGACCTGTTTAACTAATAAACTAAATTGGTCTATTAGGAGGGGGGCTTAAAGCAGACCCAAATTAAAAAATATGTCCATACCCGCCGTAATGTTTAGTATATTGCAACAAAACTCGGTATTCATCATAAGCATCTAAAAGGATAGATGTGTTGTAAAAATAAACTCAATTTCCATTTGGGAGGGGTGCTTACACCGGAACCATATTATTAATTTGCCTCTACCAGTCGTTATTTGTACTTTGTCGCAACAGAATTCGGTAGACAAGATCGCTGCCAATGAACTGATTTTCAATTTTAATTTAACCAACAAACGTAGAGCCTTGGTTGCTCAGAACCAAGGCTCGCTTCTGTATGCTTCTTAACAGCTGTATCCATTATTCTGCATTGTTATCTTTGTTCTATCTGTAAATGTTTAAATCATTATTATTCATTAAGATCAATAAACAAAAATGTGAACTTTTTGTTTGTTTACCTGGAAGAAAATTAATTAATCAAATAATAATTGAGTCAGCTGTTCATTACAAATATAAAAGGTCAGAACTATTTATGTTTATTTTCTATTTAAACAAATTATTCATGAATGCTGATAAGATGTTCCTAATCCGATATTTCCAAATGACACCAGGGATAAGAATGTTAAGGAAGAGCTCTAAAATGATACATCCCAGTGATCGACTATATTTTTATTTTTTTTATTTTTACAGGTTCTGTAAACGTTAAAATTGAAAGGCCCGACGGAACGGGCGCTGACATCTATCGATGGAACAAAGTTACTTCCTGTGTGCACAACCTGTTTGGAGGCCAGCGCTGGGTGGATCAGTACGGCGAACTCGTAATTTCAACGACGGGAATTACCTGCAGACTTAATTTTGTAAAGGTACAGTAATTATTTTCATTATCTTTACACAATAATGTAAACCTATATTGAACTATTTTGTATTGTAGTTAAGCGTCTATGAAAGAAAGCAAATATCCAAATTCCTCCAATAGTTTTAGAGCGTTTCCCCCACCCCTTCCCCTCCACACGCTTATGAGGTCACTCAAAGCACCAAACTCCACGATTCCAGCAACCCGAGCATCTACTGTGTCAGCAGGAAAATTACCACTACATAAGACAAATCCCATCCTTATCCTTTGAGTCGTCTTCTCGCCTCCTACCAGTTATGAACTTATTATTTTAAATATTATTATTGTGTTGTCATACCAATAGTTTTTTTTTTTTTTTTTTTTTTTTTTTTTTTTGGGGGGGAAAATTGTGAGTGACAGTGACATTTATTTGTCGACCTGATGAAGCAATCGGCAAGTTCAGACTACAAAATTCTTGTTTTAGAACCCATAGATTATTAATATAATGGCGGTTCAAATTAATATATATATATATATATATATATATATATATATATATATATATATATATATATGTATTTGTCTGAATGGACTCTAGCAGACTCAAAAATGGTCTGATTTTTTATGAAATTTAGTACAAAAATACATTGTGTCAGAAAAAATTTGATGTGGGGGAATCAAATGAAACCATTTACTTATGCAATTTTTGATAGTGATCTAATTTGGAGAAATCGGTGCTTAAAATTTGAAAATGTCGGTTTTGTTCTTTTTAACTGTTTTTGTCTCTTTTTGCTTTAGTTTGCATCAGTTTTTAATTAATTTTTTTGGTTTTCTAGTTGTAATTTTAATTTTTTTTTTATAAAACAACAATTAACTCAGACACGTGATTGTATTATTTGTTGTTGTAATAGTGTAAATCGAGGAGGCAGAGCAATTAATATTTGCTTGGCTACTGCCAGTTTCCTGTGCATTGTGGCACATAAATCTCTCTTTTCATCGATTTTTTTGTAGGGGGGGGGCTACATTTTTCATAAAACATCAAAACTATGTATTGATCCTTTCTATTCCAAATACACTAAGGATAAGAACAGAGTGAACTAAGATGACGCAGTTCCTGTGAGTTGGGCTTTTTCTATTGTAGGCAAAATTTATATTATTCTGAATTTTTCACCCCATTTTGATATAAATTTATTTTTTCAAAATAACCAAAAATATTTGTCAAATCACTAATGTTCCTTGTATTTTTTATTTCCTTGTTGCACTTATCTTTTAGGCTTTGTGTCAAACGTCTTAAAGTTGTTGACAATGAGAACTTTCTCTATTTAATCTCTTTGCTTTGTTTTTGTTTTTGTTCTTTTTGTTTTTTTTGGGGGGTCTTATAAAAACAGGATGCAAGATATTTATTAAAAAAGTGTAAGTCACTTCAGAGATTACTAAAGAGAAAGGGACGGATCGTCCACAATTTTAAGACGGTTGACAAAATGTGTATGGCTTTTTAATGTGCATAGGCCTCATTTTGGTCGCAGAAGAGGCATGAAGTCATCGGAACGATAACGGACGAAAGGGACAACAAAGTCGTACGGAAACTGTTTGGGAAATGGAGCGAAGCTTTGTATTGCGGTGTTGCCCCTTCCGCAAAATGTATATGGAGGCAAGGTAACTCATTTTTATATTTATTTATTAATAATAATAAAAATTGTTTTTTAAATAACAAATATTTAGTATATTTTTTTATAAATTGGAATATTCCTGACCTTTTTCTCTAAACTCCCAGCCCACCCCAATCCTCTTGGCAGATCCCTCTCTTCCAATGTTATTCCTGATAATCCTCCTCGCCGCCTCCACCGCCATTGGCCACGAGACAACTTATTGCAAGAAATTGTGTAAATATTGTAAATAGTGTACATAGTTCAACCAATTTTATTGGGAGTAGCAGTAATGTCTGCCTTCTCCCCTCATCTCATCCAGTGTGTTGCCATTGTAAGTTCAAATTTACTTATTGTACATATTTGTACAGATTGTAAATATCAATAAAGGAGATATAGAATTAAAAAAAAAATAAATAAATAAATAAATTGGAATAAATAAGAAAAGGTTTTTAGTCTTTTTCCATATATGTCATAGCCTGTTCAGGTAAACGGAATGTCAATTGTACATGCGCGAACTTGTGGGAAGGAAATTTTTCCTTCTGTTCAGCTATTTGCATAGTCATTTAATGAACTAAACTCTAGATGAAACACTAAAAAAAACTAATTTTGTCTCGTTTACGACCAGAAAAGGCACGAGAGGTCAGACAAGACACAGTCTGTTTAATATGAATTAAGGCTGAAAACAATTTAAACCAGGTATGGACAACCTTTGACATAGTGTTGGCCAAACTTGAGTGTTTAAATACGTTTGCGGGCCGCGTAGATGGTTCAAAAAATCAAATCAAAGGCTTTGATGTTTGCTGCCTCACTCTTTGATGATCGCCGCCACTTGGCTTGCTTGCTCACTTGATTTTGCAGGAGCAAGCAACAAACCCAATCTAACTCGATCTTCCTCATTTGGAGTGAGAGTGAGTAAGCATTGCAATATTATTTTTTGTAAATTGTTTTTTTCCAAATGTCTCATGGGCCGGATCAAATATTACAAAGGGCCGGACAGTTGTTGCCCACATATTATTAAAACTATAGCGTGTTCAAATAGATGTTCTGATTGGTGGGAAAACGACTATATTTGCAGGAAAACTTGTTATAACATTATTACTGTGAGGTTTCCACTCGTTTAGTTACTAGGCTACATACTCAATTTTCATTACGTTTTAATATGAAGTGTCATTTATATTTTAGTTTGTGAATAAATAGCTTTTCATTTGTAAATGTAATACCATTACAATATATCAGTTTTAATGAGGTAGGTTAGATAATTGTGTACCGTTCATTCAGGTTTCCTTCAGACGTTCGTGCGTGTGCAATTGAACATTTCTCTCTTTCTGAATGGGCTATATAGCCACAAGGCAATTAAATGATTTTTGGTTACAGATGGACTGCAAAATTTTCCGAAATTAAAAAAAAACTTTTAAATTTTAGGTACAATGCCACCAAATTACGAACTATACTATGGTTTCACGAGGTTCGCCATCGAACTGAATGAATTGCAGCCTGATATGGTAAACTATCTTCCAATCACAGATTCAAGGTTTCGTCCCGATCAGAGGTAAGACTTAGGTATTATTTTTATCATCTTAATTTTGTTTCAAATTGATCACATGAGAACTGGTTAAATCATTTATTTATTTCTGGATGCTGAACGCTTTTCTATCAGATCAATATTTTTTCATTCTTTCTGGTATTTCCTTTAAATTGTCATTCTCTTCTACAATTTCTTCAGATATCTTTAATTCTCTTAGATCTTCTTTGAGTTGGAAATCCCTGTTCCCTGTTATTTCGGTGCGGGGGGAGGGAACTCGCTTATGAGGTTTACCTCATGACGCTATTTGGAAGTGCCAACTAGAAAATTTCACGTTTCAGAACCCGTAGATCATGAAAATAACAGTGGTTCAAATTTGTCACTTCAACCTCTAGCTGGCTCAAAAAACGGATTGATTATAATGAAATTTGGATATCAAAAGTCAAGTTCATCCACCAGCAGAATCCGTGTTCCAGAACATGTTCTTTTGGGCGAAATTCGCGGGAAACAAATTGTAAAACTTATGAAAGTACATATTTTGTAGATTTTTTAATTGCGGAAAAGAATGAAGCTATTTTGAATGCGAAAAATAGTTCTAAAAAATTTTTCAATGGGGCAATTCAGGCGGATAAATAAGTACTTAAAATGTGGATAGCGTAGGTTTCTTTGCTTTTAATGGTTCTTTACGTTTGTTTTCCTCATTGCTTTTTTTTTTTTTTTTTTTTTTTTTTTTTATGGCGCGTCGTCATCTGCAGGGCCATTAACGCCGACATCCATGGTTCAGTGAGGAATTTTCCCAACGAGCCATGATATGAGAAAATTCCTGCCGCGAGGGGGACTCGAACACATCATCTCCCGCATAAGAATCTATGGTGTTAGCCACTCGACAACGGGGAGACCCTTTATTGCTTGTTGTTCTTATAAATGATTTTAACAGTAAAATCAATTTGCAAGATACTTAAAATTAAAAACTAAGATTTTAATTTTTTTGTTTGGAGTTAAGGACGTATTAGGGAAAAAATACTTTTTTTATAAAAACATAGCCAGTTTTGGATTTTTTTTAATATTTTCTTAGATATTTTGGAAATGGTTGGAAAATTGTAATGAATGGAAGTTAACCGTTCAAAAGCTTACTAAATTTTTTATAAGTAATTTTTAATGAGACAATCTCAGTTATCTTTGTGTGTATTATCCTCAGTTTTTATTGCTTTTTGTTTTTTTAATTGCTTTTAGAGGGAGGGGGTGCATGTTATCTTTCAACCGCCATCTTTTAGAAAGCGCTTTTAGCACTTTCCTCCGAAGGAAAGTAGCTATTGAGGTTGCACTCATGACGGAATTTTTGAAAAATTTCTTCAAATCTCCATCGATCCTACCTAGTAGACACCGAAAATGACCCCATTAAAATTTATATATAAGTATATCTATATATATATATATATATATATATATATATATATATATATATATATATATATTTATATATATATATATATATATATGCATATATATATATATATATGTGTGTGTGTGTGTGTGTGTGTGTGTGTGTGTCTGTTAACACGATAGCGGCCAGAGTTTTTGTTTTTTCTTCATGAAACGTGGTATATAGTGTTCAATTAGCAAACGATTGAACGAGTTCGTTAACCACCAAAATCGGTCCACCGGGAGGGGGGGTTTACTTCGGACCCAAAACACTAATTTGACCATGCCAGCCGTAGTTTTTGTTATATTTCAACGAAACTCGGTATTCGTTATGTTGATCTAAAGAGAGACATACGTTGTAAAAATAAACAAAATCGTTTTATTAGGAGGGGGGGATTTACTCCGGACCCACATTACCAATTTTCCACTACCAGCCGTAATTTTTGTTACATTTCAACAAAACTCGGTATTTGTGGTGGTAATCAACAGAGAAAAATGGGTTGTAAAAATAAACTAAATCGGGTTACTTGTAGGGGGGTTTACTCCGGATCTAAAGTACTAATATATTCATACCAGTCGTAATTTCTGCTGTATTGTAACGAAACGCGGTATACGTCATGGGTATCTCATGAGAAAGAAGTGTTGTAAAAATGAAGTAAATTGGTCTATTGGAAAGGAGGTTTTACTTTAAATTCTGTTTCATTAGAATTAGCTGACCAGACGTAGGTTCGCAAAGGCGCCACGAGGAGCGCTATCTCCCACAAGGGGGACTGTATCCTGTTCCTGCGTCAGATCAAACGACGGAAAATGAAGTTTTTGTGTATTTATTTAGTAGTACAGTATCATGTATTAACATAACTCTGGAAGCAAATTACCTATTTACAAAATTAATAATTGAACAGTTCTCATAATAAATGTAAATGAGCAGAACTATTCAGTTTTTTATTTTATTTATATAGGTTATTTACAGCAAATTATTCAGTAATGTAGTCTACACTACAAAAGTGCTTAGTTATGCAGCTCCTGCGTGTCAGACTTTTTGTGTGTTTGCATTGCTCTTTCTTTATCATTTATAATGGTATGTATAATGCAATATAAATTATAAAGCATTAAAACCCCACTAATCATTTTGGAACATTTGGTATTAAGTGTGAACTTCAGCCGCACCCCCCCCCCCTGAATCACTGAACTGGTCAGCTAGGATAAATTGACATTACACAACGACAACAGAATATTTTTCTAATTTTTTACCTTTTATTAAATCATTTTTTGTTAGATTAATGTAGCATTTGTACAAGCAGATTTATAATGGTCTTCTCTTGCGGCAGGTTACTCGAAGAAGGTAAGCTCGATGAGGCAGAAAGGATAAAGCAGAATCTAGAACAGGCGCAAAGAGAGAGGCGAAGGCAGCTCGAGAATGATGGAATAGTGCATGAGCCTCGATGGTTCAGGTAAGAAAATAAAATGATCCTAAGCATAGGTTTTTAGAAAATAAATATTAAAAAAAAAAAAAAAATAGTAAGGTTTCGGCACAGAAAAACAATCTGATTTTTGGAAAAATCTATAATTTTGACATTTCGACATGCTGTTAGGCAGTGTTCTTCAGAAAAAAAAATATACAAAATTAACGAAGAGAATAAACAAAACAGAAACAATATATTAGATTATGAAAATTGGTAAAACATTTTTTTATGTGCATATTAAGGGGTAATATTACCTTGTAAATTTTTTTTTACCATTTTTTTATGGGCTAAAATTCTTTCTTAACGCGTTCACTGCCCACGCCCCGAGAGCCGGGGCGAGCCATACCTTCGCCAGGGGCCCTCGCCCCGGCTCCCAGGGTCTCCTACTACCTCTCGTTCTATTGCTCTAGCACAGGCTGGGCATCTTGCAGAGGGGTTTAGATTGCTTCTGGGCATTGCTAAGTGAACAAGTCTTGTGAGATAGACATTGGTTCCTGAAAAAATTACTTTTTTTCTGCAATTTCTTCAAACTTTACGTGAGTATACAATAACAATAATGTAAATTTGTAAAACCTCTTTATATTTATTCAGTACGGTTAATTACTGCGGAACGCTACACTTTGTATCCTAGAATGTCTGGACGTAGTAGAAAAAAATAACAGTAGTCATGGATTTTATTCAAGGTTATCATTTTTTTTAATATATACATAACAAAAAATTGTCTTCATAACAGTTATAACAGATGCTGTTGCTTTAATTATGACTTAATTAAATGAATAATTATGCGTTTTAGTGTCGTATTTTGCATTTTTTATAATATATTTATCGGTTTACTGAAAATCGATTTACGGAAAGTGAAGCTACGTTGACTAGTCGGCCCAAAAGTGTCTGCTACTTTCGGGCCGACTAAACGTACGCAACAGAAAGTAGTATCTCCTCTCCTGTTCCTTCAGGTTACGAAACTATGAGTATTTGTATCATTATATAATAAAAATGGAGGAAAGAATTTAGGAACATTCTTATAAAATATTCTGATACGATTTTCTAGGTTCTGGTATCACCCTAATAAGGGAAGGTTCTGAAAAATGTATTTTACTTTTATTTATTGAATATTGAGGACTCATTTTAGATGTTTACAGTAATTAAAACTTTTTTATTTTTACTAAGGAAAACAGAAAAAAGACGTATAGCTTAAATTCACTGCAGGTCACGGGTGACTCCATGGCTCTTAATGTGTTAAGGCTTCAACTTACTTCAATTACCCTCCCTCCACCTCCTATTAACTCAATGGTTAACACGATAGTGGCTATATTTTTATTTTTTTTCACCACTAAACTTGATATATTTATCATTTCCATAGCAAACTATTGAAAGATTTTGTTACCCAGCAAATTTACTATATTGTGCATATTGGTCACCATTTATATATATATATATATTGCAACATTGTATTCATCTTTTTATTTTATAGGAAAGTCACAAAAGACAACGGAGAAGAGAGTTGGGAGTTCTCGCAGGAATACTGGACTGTCCGCAAGAACCCAGGTTTTGTTAACGTTCAGCTCGATCCGCTGTGGTGACATCGTTTCAGGCGTCTGACAAAAGCCGCAAACCACAGAAATTAATTATTTTTTGTTGATAATTTTCATTGTTATAAATCTTTATTTTGTTTTCCGTTTATTATATTTTATGTTGTCTATTGATATATTAATAATTACTATAGGAAATTTGAAATATTTGTTGTGTGGTCAAATTTGAATCGCGGTATGTTCTTAAAGCGGATATATATATATATTTATAGATAAAAAATGTTTGGTGATACAATTTTTTTATTAACTATAATTTGTAATTACTAATCTCATTGGGAAATTTAAAAAAAAAATGTGTGATAATTTAATCTGAAAAAGATAAAAAAAAAAATATTTGGAATCTTACATTCCAAAATATGTTTAAAAAAATATATATATATTAAACTTTGTAGAATAAAATAAATAGCACGAATTGCATTGTTGATAGGCTTCGGTTTTTTTACAATTTTTTGATAATGTATTACGGGTCAGTGTTTTTTTTTTTGGCAGTTGTTTTGATTTTGAAATCAATTTTAATATGGATTAGCTAAACAGTTGAAGATTTATTTTTAAATCAATTCTCAAATATTGTCCAGAGTGCAATTAATTGATTTGTTAATTAAAAAATAATTTATGAAGTTATTAAATTTAAAAAAAAAAATGAAAAATACGGATTCTTAAAATGAAGTTACAATTTACTTGAAAACAGTTGAGTTAATGGTAGAATCAATATATATATCCTTCCAATAACTGCTTCTACTCCTCTACTAATGGCACTAGGGATTTGATCAGAAGCGCGGTAAGATCCTGTGAGTCGTACTTTTCATCTTTGACTGTATACGCTCTACTGTGCCGAAGCACTTAATAGTTTGCGACTTCTGCTCAAAATTGTGCAGTGAGCAT
This sequence comes from Gonocerus acuteangulatus, assembly GCA_946811695.1. Lineage (NCBI taxonomy): Eukaryota > Metazoa > Arthropoda > Insecta > Hemiptera > Coreidae > Gonocerus > Gonocerus acuteangulatus. Next base: position 72,569,595 of record OX328128.1, read on the forward strand.
TAGTTTTGAAGAAAAAAAACAACATGATCATGTGGGTTTTTCTTAGTCTATTCAGCACAGCATAAAACCAAAAAATATTTTATATATTTTCCTAATGTTTTAGCCAAAGTTATTTTGTAAAATGGCTTCATTTTTGTGAAAACTTTGTTCATTCTCAGAGTGATTAAGTGAAAATAACAAGTTGTGTTTTTTTTTTGTTTTTTTTTTTAGCATTCAAACATGTCATTTATTTGTTTCACAAAGTAAAAATAAATTAAATATTTAGCTGGTATTAGTTTTAAACAAATTATTTTCTTTATTTCTTAAAAAAAATCGGTTTGCGATTTAAAAAAAAAAAAGAATTGCGCATTTACAAATGTTCTGCATAATTTTTAATATATACTCAAATATTTATTGCACAATCAACTGGTTCAAAAAAGCTTTATTAAAACTATTAAAAAAAATCATTTTAATGTCGTAGAAATTGAAGTCATATTAAACATATGAAGTCTTGTCATTCTTTTATAAATGACAGAAAACAGAGAATGATTGATATTATTAATATAAAAAAAGATGAATATCACATACTTTCCTCTACTTAAGATTGGCTAAAAAAATATTTTTTCTTCCATTTGAAAAGTTACATTGGTCACTATTTACACTCTTGTCATACTTTTTTGTTAGTTATTTAAATTTTAATGTATTTTCATTAATGACAGGGGTGCGATAGGCTCAGCGGTGAACACTGGACTAATGTCCTGGAGGACCTGAGTTTAAAACTCAGGTTCACACTAAAGATATTACCTTCTTGTGTAGTCGTTCAATTTTGGGTTCCAGACCGTCCCTAGGCCCATCCAGCCTTAAATTAATTTAACGGGTACTTCCAAAGGAGAAAATCGGGCGGTCGGAGCATAGTAGTGACCACACTATTTCCCTAGTGTCTCTTATGGTCAAGAATCATATATCTCTACCAGGAGTGGCCAAGCTCGTTGACAATCCAAGCCAAATTTTTTCAAAATTTGAAATTTTGTTGGGAGCCGCAGTTAAATACATATTTAAAAGGTGTTATATGGCAACCCAAGGTTTGCCGGGTCAGGAAGTATATATATATATAGATAGATAGATATAGTAATATGTGTGTGTGAACACAATACTTGCCAGAGTTTTTGGGTCCAGCCGTATTCCAAATCCTAAACACAAAAAGAGAAGATATGTTCAGTGTGTGAGTCTCAAAACTCAGCTCCTCTAGAATATGCATCAAGGGCTCAACAAATTTGCTCTCGGATGCTCACTTATACATCAGAAATAAAAATAAAACTCTCAACATTTAAGCTATTAAAAAAAATATTTTTTAACTATTTTAAGTATTCGAAAGTTTGTATTTCTGTATACGAACAATCCTCAATTTACCAAAACTTTATCCCTGGGCTTATGTTACCAATGGAATTTTCTTTTTTTTTAATAATTTGTTTAGTTTTTTTGAGTCTATATAATTATAAAATTCAATATGTATTATGGATTATGTTAATTTTACTTTTTGCTGCTGCTAAGAATATATAGGAATTTAGATGATTTCAGAAAATGGAGTGTCGTCAATTTTTGTTAGCATGTTGCAACGTTTTACTATTGTTGCAAGGAATGTTTTGTACAACCTGAATTTTCATAGCATGTTAGGCACACTATTCAACACGTTTCCTGTGATCTTTGGCCTTCATTAGATGTTTATAATGTTTGACGGACTGTTCCTCCGTTATAAGTTTTCGTTTTCGATTTTGAGACACTCAAGTTTGAATCAAAACAGTGATGAGCACAGAAGGGAAAAAAATGTATTTCTTGTGTTATTGATAGAAGATAGTTAATCATAGAATTTCAGGATTTTTTTCATTAGTGTGTGTATATATATATATATATATATATATATATTAATTCTGGTGAATGATGACCTGATATATATTTTTTCACTTTTTCTAGTTTCTTTTTCTGGCAGGGGGTCAATAAAGTAGTACACACTTTTTCCTTTAACTATTTTATTTTGTATGTTTTGCCCGACATGTTTCGTGCCTTTTCGCACCTCTTCAGGGGCTTTCCTTATCAGGAAGTCCTCTCGTCGTGTTGTCTAGCTTGAGTCAGGCGTAATACTTACGTAGTATTACGCCTGACTCAAGCTAGACAACACGACGAGAGGACTTCCTGATAAGGAAAGCCCCTGAAGAGGTGCGAAAAGGCACGAAACATGTCGGGTGAAACATACAAAATAAAGTAGTTAAAGGAAAAAGTGTGTACTACTTTATTGACCCCCTGCCAGAAAAAGAAACAAGAAAAAGTGAGAAAATATATATATATATATATATATATATATATATATATATATATATATATATATATATATATATATACACACACACACACACACACATACAAACATACATACGTACATACACAGAGGATTCCTTTTACAATGATTCCATGGGACTCTTACATTAATATTGTTATAAGCGGACAACACTATACCTAAAACTGATAACGTTTGACCTTATAAAAAAGAAACCGATTCGTGAAAACTTGTGAAATTTGTAGAATAGATTAATGATGGTATTGAAGGCTACTGAAATTAAGTTTATTGTTTTGTTTTGTTTTTATTATGAATATCTTTCAAGATGAAACATAAAGTTATGATATTTTTTTTTTTTTTTGTATTTTAACTAGTTTCAGCAATTCAAGTAAACAGTTATGGGCTTTTAGAACCTACCAAAAACACAAAATTGGGTTCTAATTAAATTTTTGTTCCTAAACATTTTTTTTTTTTTAATTTTATTATTGCTATCAGAGAATATATTGTTATAATTTTATTTTTTTTCTCACAGATTTCAAACGTCACGATATTTCGAACGAAATTAACCGTAAATGGCTTGCCATGACAGAATATCTCTCTTCTTAAACGTACACAAAAATACGTACGATCTCTTATTCGCTTGCCTAAACGCTTCAGAAATTTTAGAAATCGCTAGGGCCTCTTCGAAATATTTTTTAGATAATTAATTTAAAAAAAAAAAAATGTATGTACAAGAGAAAAGATATGTTTCTTTATTCAAATTCTGACTTTGTGTGTAAGATCTTGTTCATTTATTGAATGTCAGATATTTAAATTCTAAAAATCTAAATATATGCTAAAAAAATAGTTAGAATTTTCAAGAAATATGTTTAACCGCTTAAGGACCACACCACGCCTGAAATATCTCAGTTATAGATGCAGGTTTTTTTTTTTTTTTTTTTTTTTTTTTCTTCATTGATGCCCGAGTCAACTCAGGTAATGTCATGAACTGTGATAAATATTGAGTTTATTTTTTTGGTAGCTACATCTGGTGAGTTATATCTGTATAGAAGAAAATAGTACAGAAAAAAATCTGGAAATTGTTGGCATGATCTTTAATAGAAACTCGGTCATTAAGCGGTTAAAAAAATCATGTGTTTTTAAAATTTGTTTATAAGGTTTAATGCCAGTTGCTATTCTCCTGAGCTGTAATATTATTTTTTTCCTATTTTTAATAATTATGTATTTTTGTTTTAATTATGTTGTATTGTAAAAAAAAAAAAAAAAAAAAATACTTTGTCCATGACATTCGGATTAAGTTTTGGCTATGATAATCGAACATATGCAATTTTAGCTTATTTTTTTATGACAATCTTAGAATGAATTAAAAATTTGTTATTTTTTGTTATTTGTGACTTTTAGATTGTTATATTTAATTTTTAAATGTTTAACAAAAAATAAAATGGAGACAAATTTTGTTATTGGATTAATATTATAAATAAGGGAGAAGATACATAATAATTCAAACTGCATCAAATCAAAATGTTTAGTTTTTTATGTTTGTTGTGCCATTTTGTTTTGTTCAGTTGTTTGAGTGATGCAATTTATTTATTTATTTTTTTTCGTGCTGATTTAAAGAAGCTACTTAATGATTTGTTGGGCCTTGGTTGGTCAACTTTAATTATTTATTTTTAATCAAAATATTATGATTATTTCAACAGTAAAATTTATATTTTTTATTTTATATTTCCCATTTGACCCAAAATCTTAATTATTATTCAGGCTAAGGCAAACATTTTTTTTTTTTTTTTTTTTTTTGGACTACCTTGACTAGTATTGTATGATTTTTAGTTTATCGTCCGAAGCTTAACTTAACTCAGAAATATTTTATGAACAAACACATTCATCTTTGTTGTGTAGAAGAATAAATGTACAGTTAGCTCATGATTGAGAGAGTTGATTCAGCAATAAACAACTAAACCCTTCAAGCACCAGAATATTGACACTTAAACTTAAATTATTATAGACTATTAATAAAATATTGGACAGAATTCTGTCATTAGTTATTTTTAAATCTTTGTCAAAAAAAAATATTCCCAAGCACATATATGACCTATGAGCATACGCGTACATATTACTTACTTATTACTATTATTTATACTTACTTGAGTCTTGGGTGGGTTTACACTTGCTAGTTATTGCAGGATATTTATATCAGAGAGAAATTGCGACTATTGAAACCCCATGTAAAATGTATGTCGGCAATAAATTCTACCATGAGCAATTTATTGCCAACATACATTTTACATGGGGTTTCAATAGTCGCAATTTCTCTCTGATATAAATATCCTGCAATAACTGGCAAGTGTAAACCCACCCTTTGAGCCTCCATGAGAGCACATAGGACTTAAAACTGCCTTTGAGCCTCCATGAGATCACATATGACTTAAAACTGCCTTTGAGCCTCCATGAGAGCACATATGACTTACAACTGCCTTTGAGTCTTCATGAGAGCACATATATGACCTACTTACAACAGCCTTTGAGCCTCTATGAGAGCACATATTACATAGAGCAGTCTTTGAGCATCCATGAGAGCACATATGATCTACTTACAACAGCCATTGAGCATCCAATGGTACATAAATGATTTACTTGCAACAGTCGTTTCACTTTAATTAGTACATATGTGACCTATTTAAAACAGTGATTGAGCCTCCGTGAGTTCATTTATGACCTACAAAAGTCATTAGCCTCCGTGAATCCATATATGACTTACAACAGAACTTTTTTCAAATATAGCTGATATAATTTTCTCAATATCATATTCTAGCAAAAAGTTTATATTTGTTAGAAAACATTACATGAATCGCAACTGGCATGTGTATTTTGTATGGTATATTGTTTCTACATTGTACATAAAGTATTTTTTTGTCAGTATTTTAGAAAAAATATTATAACTTTTTAATATTAAAAAGAAATGCAACATTTTTTTTCAATATTCTGTTTCCAAAATATTGTATGCCTAAATGTGCTTCTATGCAGAATTCTTTTGTTTATTATTTTATTGCGTTTAAGCGTGTATTATTTTTGTTATCACTCTTAAAATATGAACACATTTATGTAATATATAACGCTTTGTATTAACATTTTTCCTATTATAAATAGGGCATAGGTGGTATATAAATGTGTATACATGACAATTTTTTAAAAATTGTACTAAATATACTGTTGTTAGTGTTTTATTTGCATTTGATTCTTTAGCACACTCAAATGTCATCAAATATTCCAGTTCATCTTCAAAGATTGCTTTTTTGAGGTAAGTCTTTTGGAACAAGGTCATTGGCTTGAAATTGTCTCTGATATCGATACAAATATTTGTTGAGTGACTTAAATTTATCTAATCATATCGCACTAGTATTTCTAAAGTGACACAACTAAAAATGGAAAAAAAAAAAAAAAAAAAAAAAAAAAAACACTGAGACAACTGAAAATAAAATAGCATTCAGACTGGAGAAGTGACACAAGTGCCCTCTGGTGTACAAGCTCTGAAGCTACATACTATTTTGATGGTTGATAAAGAGATATTTACCATGTCTTTCATAGTCATAACTGAAAAACACTGCTTTTTGGGTTGTGTCACTTTAGAAATACTAGTGCGATATATAAAATAGAACTGAACACTTAATTTCATTTATTAAAACTAGCTCTACATGTTTCATGCCAATTTAGGTGCTTTTTCACAGCTTAATTGTACAAAGGCAAACCTTCCCCTACAATGGCCACATCAAGAGTGAGGTTTTTATAGGATTCAATTTCGCAAATGTAGACATTATGGGAAAATAAAAAAAACGACAAAGTATGGAAAAAATACAAAAAAAAAAACATATTAACAAACAGGAAAACATATGATAATAGAAAAAATCCGACACAGGAGCAGCATGACTAATCACATTCCTCAGCAAGGCAGATAGTTTATGCTGCATACCTGAAGAAAATGCTGAACTAACTTGCATACATAAATGCAAAATAAACAAATAGTTTCACTCTTTCATATTTGTAATGAACAATTGGCTCAATTTTTAAAGATTTATTTAGTTTTGTTCTCGAATAAACCAAAACTTCTAATTGACGGACTTTGCTTTTTTTACCGCACAGTTCTACATTAGTTGGGCACAATATCTACCAAGTTTCGTTGTAAGTAAGTAAGAAATAACGGTTGGTACTCAGCTAATTAATAATTTGGTTATTAACTCCCATTCCTAATGGGCCAATTTTGCTTCTATTTACAAAATATCTTTCCCTTTGGGTGAATACGATGTACATTGCCCAAGGATGAAAAAATGGTCAAAAATTCCCAGAAGTGTTTTATTGGCAAAACGTTTTCAGGGACTAAGCCCTATTTTCAATGCCCTGTGACACAATACAGTAATTAAAACAGGTTCAATTTAAAACAGATTAAAATAACAATACAATTATAACAAAAAACAATCGTAAAACCTGAGACTACATATTAAAATAATATAAAACACCATTTTATCCAATAATTTAAAAGTCGTCAATAAAAAGTTAAAACACACATTCAAACAATAAATACTTTCATTCTATCACACAAACACGCATGCAGGAATAAATAAGTCTAAAAAACAACACAATGATATGAAAAAACTAGAGAGAAGCTAAGTACCCACCATGCATTGGCTCTTATTCAGCCGAGCCTTGCTCCTAGACTAGCTTTGGAAAGCAGTGAGGTACTGTAGGGCTGCTGTTGAAACATGCTTCAATGTACCGCCGTCTCCTGTTACGTTAACATTTTTCTCCGAGACAGCGTCAATTTTAATCCAAACCTTTTCTGCCATGTCCATCTTTCTTCCCTTCCTCAATGTCTCCAGTACTTCACAGTCGAGGAAATCTGTGTCATGGTTTTCTTTAAGTACATGTTTCCTCATCTCCGAATCCTTTCTGGTCAAATGCTCTTTGATCCGTACTTTTAATTTTCTTCCACTTTGACCAACATACGAAGACCCACAGGAAGTATACGACACTCGGTAGACTCCCGACTTGTCCAGCGGCTGGATGACATCCTTCGTTTTTGGTAGCCGGTTTTTCAACGTTCTCCTGCTCCTATATGCTGTCTGCACCCCTACCTTTCTTAGCATCCGTCCAACTCTTTCCGATACTGGCCAAGGTAAGGTATACTCAAAAAGTAACCCCCTTTTTTTAATAACTCTCCCTCCTGTTCCACTTCTGAATCCCGCATAATCTTTTTCCTATAGCGCCTTTCCAAGAGCTTATCGACTAAATCACATTTATAACCGTTGGCTATAGCCAAATGCTTAATGTAATTTAATTCCCTGTTGAACTTCTCCTCTGACAAGGGAACATTCAAGAGTCGATCTATCATAAAGATTAGGCCCGAGACTTTATATTGTGGGTGATGGAAAGAGTCCGACGGGATGAGAAGATCAGTGGCTGTTGGTTTCCTATAAATATCAAAAATATGGGTACCGCCATCTCTCCGTATCTCAACATCAAGGAAATTCAGTCCGCCTACACTTTCCAATTCAAGGGTAAATTTTATTCTTTGATGGCAGCTATTAATGTAATCGTGAAGGCCTTGTAAGTCATCCTTTTTGCCCGAAAAACTAACAATAATGTCGTCAACATAGCGGCCCCAAAATAGGGTATAGGGTCTTCGTATGTTGGTCAAAGTGGAAGAAAATTAAAAGTACGGATCAAAGAGCGTTTTTTAGACTTATTTATTCCTGCATGTGTGTTTGTGTGATAGAATGAAAGTATTTATTATTTATTGTTTGAATGTGTGTTTTAACTTTTTATTGACGACTTTTAAATAATTGGACAAAATGGTGTTTTATATTATTTTAATATGTAGTCTCAGGTTTTACGATTGTTTTTTGTTATAATTGTATTGTTATTTTAATCTGTTTTAAATTGAACCTGTTTTAATTACTGTATTGTGTCACAGGGCATTGAAAATGGGGCTTAGTCCCTGAAAACGTTTTGCCAATAAAACACTTGTGGGAATTTTCGACCATTTTTTCATCCTTGGAACATCAATTTTCCTGGAGGGAGGGAGGGAGGGAGGGAGAGAGGGAGAGGGAGAGAGAGAGAGAGAGAGAGGTTCTGTTTCAAGTTTCTTTGCTTGGGTTCAAGTGTTTGGTTGGAAAGACGGCTTCTCTCTCCATACTCCAATATTTCGCCGGATTTCCCTCCAGCTTACATCCTTGGTGATTGACAATGGAATACATACATACATACATGTGGTTGCGGTATTGGTACTATGGTAAATCGTAGTAAATGAAGTTGTATTTATTTAAATTTTAACATCCATTATAATTATGTCATAATTTTAGGATGGGTTATCTAAAGGTTTACACCTTTTTCTAGCCAGGATTGGGCTGATGCCTTCTCTTTTTTCCAAAGAAAAACCACCACCCTTAGCCGAGCCCACGCACGACCTTTGCACGGAGTGGTAAGTGCTCACGCCTTAACACTCTCGGCCACCAGGCCTCCATGAAAATTGTACCCACCAATTTTGATCAACCAGATCGCTTCCAAAAGAGACATGGAGCTTCACTCTTAACCTTCAATCAAAGGCATCACAATTTGAGGAGACGCAGTTCTCCTATCAAACACTGAAATACTTCACATTGCAAGATTCAGAGGTCTCATGGCACTCTGCTCAAATTGTATCACATCCAGTTCTGCCATGGAGGTAGGATTTATATAGTACCAAATAACATGTACAAGGTGTGTTCATTAAGTAATGAGACTGGCTATGTAGTGTTCAATCTGGCACACTGGAGTTACTGGGCTTGGAGTGATGGCAGGGGAACATGTGATCTGCATTTTCAGTATAGGGGGTTTGAACTCGCTCGAGTCATTTGCAATTTTTTTGTGTATGAAACAGTTTTTTCTATTCTGTTAAAAAATGAGTGAAATCTATTTGGAGCAACGGTGTACTATCAGGTTTTGCTGAAGACTTGGGCACTATGCAGAGGAAACTCTTGCTAAACTTCAGCAGGCCCACGGTTTTAGAGTTTTGTCAAGAGCCAAGGTTTTTCGGTGGTTTAAGACATCATGAAGAAAGAGCGTCGATTGACGATGAACCAAGCAGCGGAAGGCCTTCATCTTCAAGAACCGATGAAAATGTCGATCCAAAAGGTCAACACTTTTACCGTGAGATTCTTGAAAAACTTCGAAAAAGAGTCATTCATGTGAGACCAAACATCAAGAAAAACTGCATGTTGCCTCATGATAATGCTTCTTGCTACACAGAAATTTCAATAAACGATTTTTTTAGCCAGTAAAAAAGATCCTATGGCGCCTCAGCCTCTTTTTTCGCCTGACATGAGTACTTGTGACTTTAGTCTCTTCCTGAAGTTGAAAAATCATCTCAAAGGAACTCATTTTAGGATTTTCAAAAGGCTGTAACTGACCAGATGAAGGCCATTACATATAGTATCAGAGTTCCAGCACTGCTATGAGGAGTGAAAGAACCATTTCCAGGGCGGCGTGGCTTCAGAAGGAAGTTATTTTGAGAATAACAATATACAATTGTAATTATATTTGAAAAAAAAAAAATCAATCTCATTATTTATTAACATATCTCGTAATATAGCAATTCCAAGTCTATTTGAACCTAACAAAGGGTGTAAGGACTATACTGTTTATCGCCCTTGCCAAAACAAATCCTAATCCTAAATCTATTTGAACCTTTTCCAAGTCAACTGTAACCTTTTACAAATCAAATGCCACCCTTTCCAATTCAAATGTAACCCTTTCCAAATGTGTTGAAACCCTTCCCAAAACAAATGTAACGCTTTACAACTCAATTGTCACCCTTTCTATTTCAATTGTAACCGTTTCCATTTCAATTGTCACCCTTGAAATTTTTTATTATATTATTTGAATAGGCGGAAGGTCATGCATATATAAAAAACTCATCCACTTCACTTTATATGCTTTATGTTATTTTATGATCTACATGTTACGCGTCTCTTGACGCCTCTTCAGGAGCAACTTAATTCTATATACATAAATTTAGCCTTAGCTACGGAAGACCTTCCACAGGTAGGGCCACGTCCATACTAATACAACGACGTTAAAAGGCTGTTATCCATCAGCTGATTCAGATCGGCTTTTAGGTCAGATAAAAGCCTTTTAACGTAATTGTATTAGAATGGACGTGGCCCTACCTGTGGATGGTCTTCCGTAGCTAAGGCTAAATTTATGTATATAGAATTAAGTTGCTCCTGAAGAGGCGTCAAGAGACGCGAAACATGTAGAGCATAAAATAAAATAAAGCATATAAAGTGAAGTGGATGAGTCTCTTATATATGCATGACCTTCCGCCTACTCAAATAATATATTGAAAGAAAAAAGGGTCACAATTTTATAATTTTAATTTTTTTGCAAATTTACCGTAATGGGGAATGGGCGAATTAAGGGCCTCAAAACTCAACGGAATAAATCATGAAAATATTTTTATTTTCAAAACTATTATTGGGACAAAACAGTAAACGAATGAAATGAATGCAATTTTCGAAAATCAATGATTTTTCAGTCATAATGAAGGGTGTTTAAAAAAAAAAAAAAAAAAAAAAAAATCGATCTCGTTAATGACCTAAAAGTCTTTGCTTCGTTAAAAAAAAAAATTTGTATTTATTTTCAATTTTTTAAAAATCAATACTCATACTTTATTCGTATAAGTAAGAATTTTTAGATCAAAATTTTAAAATAATTTTTTTTAGCAAAACTTTTATTTAAAAATGTCAAGAGAATTTTTATAAAAAAATTCTAGCCTATAGAAACTCAAATAAAATTTTTAAATTACTATTTGAAAACAATTTTATAGATAGAATTCTGATTTAACTGTTAAACAAGATTTTTTTTTTTTTTTTTTTTTTTTTTTTGCAAAATTGTGATAACACTTTCGGTCCCTGAAATTTTCAAGGGTGACAATTGAAATGGAAACGGTTACAATTGAAATAAAAAGGGTGACAATTAAGTTGTAAAGCGTTACTCTTGTTTTGGAAAGGGTTACATTTGAATTGGAAATGGTTGCTGATGACTTGGAAAGGGTGGCATTTTATTTGTAAAAGGTTACAGTTGACTTGGAAATGCTATATATAAACATTATTGTTCTCGATTAATATAATGGATCTATTTTGCTATTTTTTTTTTTTTTTTTTTTTTTTTTTTTACAACAGATATACCTCATAAGCTGGGAATGATATATACCGAATTTCATTGTTGGGAAATAAAAATGACAGCAAATTAATTATTTGGTTCCGGAGAAACCCCATTCCTAATGGCCAGATTAAGTTTATTTTAACAACACATTTTCCTTTCAAGAGCAAGAAGGATGCCGCGTATCGTTGCAATATTTTGCGATAGTAGTAGTTGCAAAGAGATTTTGGAGCTAAGTAATAATGTCCCTGAAGTAAACCCCCCTCCAGATTGACTAATTTTGCTAGATTACGAACTCGTACAATCGTTTGTAATGGGTCATAAAATATGTTTCATGAATGGAAAATTCTTTCATCAGTGTAATCTCAATAGAATAAGTGCTAAAATATTATTTTTTGAACACTGTAATATTATTCAGTGAATGAACTGTCTTACTACAATGGTTATCCCAAGGAAAGGTTTTGTTGCCTTTTAGCAACAATGTCTACTTGACAGGAAAATGTATCTGTCAGTAATTTTTTTACTACTGTATTCTGTATATCTCTGAGCACTATATATTGAGGTAGGAAGTTCATTCAGAATCATATTAAGCTAAAAGGGTTGTGAGTTCGATTAGATGTTGGGATTGTGGCTTTCTACGAGAAGAAAAGGCATCGGCCCTATCTTGGCTAAAACAGTATGGTAACCTGTAGATCACACCCTAATGATCTGTGGAATTTATAAAGTGGTTTTAAAATGTATACCCATAAAATTAGGACAAGGAGTGGAGTGATTATATAGTGTGTTGTCCGGAAATTTAGTAGAGATTTAAGTTAAAGAATAAGTTTGTGTTAAGTTTCATAAGAAGTTGTTGACTTATAATAAATACAAGGGATATTTCTCATTATAAACCTTTAATCTGATAAAAAAAAATTGAAGATTAAAGGTACATAAACAAAACTATGCTTTGTATTAGATTGAATCTTGGCCCTAGGGGGAAAGAAATTCGACCTGGAAAAGTCTATAATACCCTAGCATCTGTAGTCATTAAAAGTTGAAAGAATTAAGATGAAAACTTGTTTTCAAACTTTTCGGACGGCTCAATATTTCCACATCATAGTAACTCTATTATTAGCATACTATGTGTGTCTATAATATTTGATATTTACAAATAATTATTGATATTTCATAATTTATTTGTATAATATAACAATGGAGGTTCGCCCTGGATAAGAACTCAGGGTACCCTATTGGGGATTCCCAATAGGGGTGGTGGCTTTTCATTCAGAAACAAAAAGCATCAACTCTATCCTTGATAGAAAAGGTTAGTAACCTGCAAATAGCCCCCTCTTAAAAATTGGGATGGATATATATATATATATATATATATATATATATATATATATATATATACATATACTTATTCTTAATCTTAATGCGTAACAAGAATAACCCCATATCATGAGGAAGGACTTATATAAATTGGGCTTGTTTTAGGTTAGTTCCGAATAAAGATTTTTGTGCTAGGCTCTATGTATTACAACATTTATAAATATAATATAATAATCACATGCAAATATTTTAATTATTATAATAAGAAACAATTAAAAATGGATAAAAGTAATTATTTATTTTGTTTTCTATCTATGCAACTATATTATTCAAAAAAATCTCTCTGGTTTTTGCACATGATAAAAAATTAAAGATGTTAATATACGTGGATTGATTTTTGGAGTTGAAAAGTTGAAAGAAATCTAATTCACTATAATTTGACCTAATCGTCAAAAATGTATTTTTAATTTTGTCATAAGGTTTACAGTGTAAAAAAAAAATGAAGATATTATCTTCCTATTCACAAAGTATATATTAACTTTCAGTTTATATTAGAAGACTGGTGTTTTCCAGAAGTTCTTATTTAAGCTACATTTTTTTTTTTTTTTTTTTATTGGGAATGGCAAGTATATACTCTGATAATTTTGTGGCAACTCTGAAAATAATTTAATGTGTGTGCAAATGGGGCTGAATGACGTAATGAAGTTAAATTTATGTTTATTGTTCGAAATAGATGTCATTCAGAAGCTGGGCAAAAACAGTCAAGATAACAGTCCGATTCTGGTCGGGTTATCTCCTGTGAGATTAAAATATAAATTCTCTGTGCAGCTCGATTAATGAAGGTTAGCATGTTAGAACTAAAAGTTAGAATGAGCCGGCAAAACTAGTATGGGATAAATTGGTAGTGACAGGACAAACTTACACTGTGCATTACATTCAGCAATAAATGTACGTACATTTGTATTAAGGGGGGGTCATTTTCAGTATGTAGCAGGATTTATGAAGATTCAAAAACATTTTTGAAACATTCTTTCATGAGTGCAACCTCAATATTCTTCGGAAAGTGCTAATACTGACTTTGTGATTTGTTTGTTAGAAATGGCTGAGAACCGATGTACGGTGGCCGGCAAGGGCGCAGCGGAGAAGCACCTAGGTGTAGTGAACCTCCTTCTGCACCTTGGTGCTGATCCCAACATAGAAGACAGCAAAGGCCGAACTCCGCTCCTGGTGGCCGTGGAGAACAATGATCGGTCGGCGGTGAGACTTTTAGTTGCAGGTGGTGCTGATCTCAACCACAGAGCCAGGTGTGGTACTGCGCTGCACCATGCCATCTGCAGCTCAAGTCCGCAGACTATAAAGCTTTTGTTGGAACTTGGTGCCGATGTGAACAGTAGGGATTATTTAAACAATACGCCACTCCACCGTGCTACAAGAATGGGCAGACTTGACGCTATAGAACTATGTCTGAAGAACGGAGCGAATACTGACTCAACTAACAGGGAAGGAATGACTCCACTTGATGCAGCAGCGTGCTCAGGAAGCGTTGAGGTATTCGAGTTGCTCGTAGAAAAAGGTGTGAACCTATGCCCCAATGAGAGCAAAGGACTCAGGCTGCTGAGCATTGCTGTTGAATGCAAACATGACCCTTTGGCGCTTTGGCTGCTCAGTAATGAGGCGGATCTCAATAGCTCAATGAGCAACAGGAAGGGAATCTATAGGTTTCTCCCTGCATGTGTCTCTCTCTGTATCTCCGTCTGCTTTTGTGCTTGTCTCCCTGCCGTCCTCTACTAACCAAACGAAATGCTTATCCTTGCGTGTATTCTGATCATACATCTCCTTCTACCTCTTTGCTTATTTCTTCGTTTTCTTTTGTGCTTGCATTTTCATTTCTTTCTGTATGTTTTCCCGGATCTTTATTTTCTATGCTTGCACACATTTACGTCTGTTTTTGTGCATGTCTCTTATACTGATATACTATCGGCACGTTTTGTACTGGGCTGTATTTTGGTCATCATCAGCTTCTACCTCATTGGTCATAACTTCATCTTCTGTGCTTGATTTTCTCTGTGCAGATCTTCATTAACCAATCAGATTGCCATGTTATAGTGTGTATTCCGGTCAAGCATGTCCTTCTGCCTTTTCTCACGTGCTTGCATTCACATCTCACTGCTAACCAATCAGATTGCCGTATCTTCATCTTCTGCTATGCTACCATATCTACCCCCTTACCTACTTTCCCATCCTAACCAAACAGGTCATTATTTTCCTACTAATCTGGATGCCTCAGTATTTGCGTTCCTCTCTTCCTACTTTCCCTTTTAGCTTCTACGTAGCTATTTCTTTCTGTGCACACTGTTCTGCTCCTTTACTTGCCAGTATTGTCTCCGTCCGTTTCAGTACCAGTATTTTCATACTTTTCTGTTTTTGAATCGTCAAACACTTAAGAACCTGTACCCCTACATTTTCCTGTATACTCATCTTCATCACCGCCTTTGCCAAAAGCTCGAACTACTTTTGTACCATGATCACCTATTTCTTTGTATAAATCCCAATATTTTCCCTTCCTGTTTATCCACCAAATTCTGTTCTAGCATTTCCATCTTTTTATACGCCTCATGCCAACTGAATTAGTCAAAGGGCAAGATGATCTATGTAGGACAACCGTTCTACACAAATGACTAGGGGTAATTTCTTCATGCCTGTAAATGATCATGTATAATCCTATAACTAACCTGGGCATGGTGAGATATCTTATATTTGACAACCAGCCTAAATAATGGTTAATTATAAAAATTTACCGAGACGAATGATCAGGCATTATTTGACACTAAACCTAGAAAGCAGAGCCCTACAAGAAAAATGTGCATCACGTAGGAACTCCACATCTATTCCTAAACAAGGGGGTTAGTTTAAGCTGAATTGCTGAATATTGTGTTTAAACTAACTTGAGAGAAAGAAGAGAAAAAAACTTTATTTAACAAAAAAAAAAAAACATAGTTTAGTTGCTCAACTATATTGGGATGCTTAATGCATAACATACTAACAAAAATTGCAATAATTATAAAACTGAGTCAAACAAGTAAAATCAATATGTAAATTTAAAAAAAAAAACTAATAAAACTATGAACATAATGGTAAAATTGATAAAATACCAAATAAACATAAATTGTTTTGTTCATTTGTATTTGTTTATTCTGGAATAGAATTAAATTTAAAAAAATAACAACTAAGTCAGCTGTTCATAACAAATATTATTATGGACGTTAAAATGTAATAATAATATTTGATATGAACAGCTGACTTAGTTGTTATTTTTTTAAATTTAATTCTATTCCGGAATAAATGCTACATTCTAATTAACCAATTTTTTTTTATCTTTTAACAATACCTGTGTGCACATTAGTTAGGCATGATAGCTACCGAGTTTCGTCAAAAATGAGTAAAAATAGCGGTCAGTACGGTCAAATTAATAATGTTTTCCAGCTGAAAACTCCATTTCCAAAAACTTGATTTTCCTTAATTTTATAATAACTCTTTCTCTTTAGAAGTGCATGTTGAATAACGAGTTTCATTGAAATATAACAGCAGTTTATAGCACAATAATTCATCCAAAGGTTTGTTATGGGATGATATACACCAAGTTTCGAGGGGATAGAACAAAAAGTCGCTATCATGTTATCAGACATACATACGTATACATATTATGTATTAAAGAGAGCCATTTTCGGTATCTATTATCACTTTCTGAAGGAAAATGCTAATACAAACGGGAAAGAAAATTAAAAACATTTTGGATGTAACTAATCGTTGTGATGATCTGCAAGTGTAAATTGTTGGCTCAATCCTATTTATTACACAGCGTATTTGGATTCCTTAATACCTCCATAGCTTAGAACGATGATAACCTTTGATGTGTTTGTCCATAAATCCTATCCATCCACCAACAAGTGCATATCGAAAAGAAACTTTTTAGGTGAAAACCCGCCTTAATTACTAACTTCATTTTTTATAAAGCTGTATCATTCTAAGAAATCTGTACTTAAAACTCAGAATTGTTGATTACGTTTTTTTTTTTTTTTAATTTCATTTAACAGTAAAATAAATATTTCTATAAAACAATTGAAACCTTCTGTTGAGAAGGTGGGGAGAGTAATTTCCGCTACGTGTACATTTAGTTGCCTAAAATTTTGTTTTCCTTTGTGGTGTTCTTCTAAAAACTTCTTTGAAGTGTTCAAATTTTTCAAGAAAGACTTACACAAAATAAGCTAAGAACGGAAACGCTATAAGATGAGGCAGTTCCTGTTACTCTGTTGACTGTGTAATTGACTAGGTGTGGGAAACTAACCTATACACATGACCTGGATAAATGGCTTGGTATCTAAAAATGTCCAGGTGTCATATGACTACTAATCTCGACAAATTGATGATTAGTTATTTATTTTTATTTTTTTACCATCTCTACCTGTACCCTTTATTTTTTCTGTCCTATGCTCATTATTAAATATGTGATTTACAGAAGGTTTGTCTTTGTCTCATGCCTAATCTCTGAGGATGAGAAAGTGATTTCTAAACTAAATTGTTTAAGCTTGTAATAAAAGGCTGCTATAGTATTAAGGGTTTATTGTAATTCGTAATTGTGAAAAAAAAAAAAAGAAATTAGCTCATCAAGTTTAGGTGAATGTTTTTAAATGGCTGTTTGTTATTAGTAATATTATTTTATCATTTTTTATTAAATAAAATAAGCAATATTATATCTTTGTTATTTAACTGCATAGGTCTGTAACTAAAAACTTGCAAAGGATTTTTGACTGTATCTTTTACAGAAATCTGGACAAAAAATCTACAATTTTTCTTTTTAGTGTTTTTTTCTTCCTCAAATGAAAGAAACACGCTTATGACGTCGACCCGATGACACAATCGGCATTGCTTATGAGAAATTCGGTCGGTTAAAAAAATAGGGTAATATTTTGAATATATTTGTCTGTTTGGGTTGAAATTTGGCACAGAAATACTTTGCCTTTAAGGAAAGGTCATGCCAGCAGAATCCGTCCATCGAAACACTGTTTTCCTAATTTGAAAACAACTTTCCAAATGATACTACGGATAAGAACGGAAACGGCTAAGCCAGCAGAATTATTTCTGGGTTGAATTTATTTTTCCTCTAGTTTCAACATTCCCCGACCGCCTCGAGATGCTCTTGTTATTGTTTGGGTGCTGAAGACAAAAATTATTCCAGAATAAATTTGTACTCCTCTTTGGGGGAAAATGAACCTTGAAGTTTCAGAGTTGTTGGCGTCGTTACATTAAAGAGTTTCTATTCTATGCTTATCTTATCACCCTGTGATAAGCCTCTTATAAAAAAACGCAAAGATGACATGATTTCCGTAAGGGCTACTTTAATTTATTCTCCCTATGTTTTGTAAAGAAAGAAAAAATTGTTGGAGGTCACCGAGGTAGTTTTTGGATTCAGCACATTAAAAATATTTAACAAAAATCCTATAGCAGTAAAACATTTATTCAGACCTGTGCAGTTAATAATTATTTTTTAAACTAATATAATTTTGTATTTTTGAATTGTTATTGTAAATAAATTAAAATTTATTTATTGTTGTTCTTTTTGTAAATAAAACCAGTTGTTTGTGTTTTATCATTTGCCTTGTTTTCCTTCACAGTCTTTTAATTTGGGATTGATAACAAAGGCTTTCAAATTTTAATATATTATATTACACTTTAAAATGTTTTTTCTTCTGTCTGACTTCAGGATAATTTGTATCAAAGTACTTAATCCTTTGAATCATAAGGTGATATTCAATTTAATAAAAATATTGATTGAAGAAGTCATACACACACACACACAGAGGCTGTGTGTACCATTTCCATTAAAACACATTTTGTTGGCCGGCAGACTAAGAAAAATCATTAGAAAAACATTGTAAGACTGGATATCCTAATCCAATTCATCTGAAACAGCCCGTCCTACCTGGTGGTGGTTATTAACTTTTCTAATCCAATAGTGAAACCACATTAGATAGTTTTAAGTCCAGAGCATACAGTAGAAGTACAGATCCCTGAGGGCGAGTTTACTCGTCTGGAGTCTTTTTTTTTTTTTTTTTTTTTTAAATAAAGCCCATCATGTAAGAGCTGCATAATTAAGCACATCCCCATGTCCTTTAGTTTACAGCACATTACTGAGAAACTGTAATTATTCAACCTTATGTAAATAAATATAAAAAGTTCACTAGTTTTTAATATTTTTTTCTTTGGTGATTCAATCTAAAGAATATTAGAGATAGAGAGGAAATTCACTAATGAATGTAAACATATCCAATTTAGTTTATTTTATTAACAGATCTTTGTTTTTAGATATTCACACATATGCCGAATGTCGTCTCAATATAAGGGTGCACATACACAGTGAGGAAAATCTCAAGGCTTAGACTGCACACTCCAAATCATGAGATATTGCTCACCATGTATGAGACATCCTTGGGTAGGATGTAAAGGCCTCTCTGGATAAGCCTAAATTGATGGTTAACAACTCTCAATCTTTTGCTATGGGAATAATACATATCACGTTTAGTTGCTGAAAAAACCAATAGATCACAAAAATTACGGTGGTTCACATTTCTGTTCATTTATATATATATAGGTGTATATTTAAATATATGTAAATAATATAATTTTTAACAATGATCATTTAGTTATCTAATAGGTAGGATCGATAAAGATTTGAAAAAATTGTCCAATAATTCGTTCCTGAGTGCAAACTCAATAGCAATATTGCTTACAAAAGTGCTCAAAGTGATACATACAATAAACCTGCCTGTACGAAATCCTGTTGTAAAGAAATGTTTCCATAAGTGAAGGTTATGCTACCAGTTCTCGTTTGGGTTTATCCCATCGGAAGTGACGAAAAGCTGGAATTATTTCGTGTTATGTTAAAGTACCGAGGAAAATTGGTGCACATTTTTGTTGTTCTGCTTCTTAAAAAACCCTTTGTGGTTTTGTAAAGTGAAGGAAAAAGATGTGGAGACGCTGAAAAATATGTGTAAGTATTATTGAGCTTTCCTTATATTAATCAGAGGTATTATTGATTGACATTGTTTTTATGTGTTGAATGTGGAAAAGTCGGTGAATATTATTTGTTAGTGTTGCTTTCGGTCCAAAAGATACCGTTTAATGAAGATTATACTAAAATAACTCTTTAGTCTATTATCATTCCATAATTAGTGAGCATTACCCTTAGACTTTTGAAAATCTCAGATTTTTGTAATCGCACTGAAATATTTACAGTTTTTGTATTTTTTTCATGTAGTTTACGCATATTTCGTTACAATATTTAAATTCTCCAAGATTTTTCATTAATAAAATTAGTATGAAGTCTACTTGTGTCCATCCTGATTAAAACCCTTCAAGATGGCCACAAATCTACACTTACGTTTATTTTTATGCTTTGGCTCCAATATTTAAAATTGTGCACAATAATATCGCTTGACACACTTAATACTTGCATGTATGAATTCTTTAAATCCTGTTTTCATAAGTAAGTCAATGTATAATGTAATGCCACCATTTTGTTTCGCCCATTTTCAAGGGTTTCATTAAGAATGGGCCCAAGTGTCTACAATTTTCCTCTACTTATAACCAAAAGAACGACATTCGGCTTGTGCCGATGGTGTTTTGAACTATTCAAAATGGCATTGCCCTCCTTATACAACAATAACAGAAAACAGAATTATTTCTACCCACGTATTACGCGCACATAAAAATGTTTTTATATATTTTAAAAATGTATTTGTTTTTTATTTTTATGAAAATAATTCAACAGTTTTATAATTTCTATTGATAGTCGATCACATACCAAAGTTATTCCTCGGCCATTTTATCTTGGCCATCTTGAAGGTTTTGGGGCACAGCTCCTACAAGTAAAATTCTATTTTAGCGAATTCCAAATGAAATAGAGCTACAGAGTTAACTTATCAAAGAAATTTTTATATTGTCCAAGAAATCTGTGAACATATATGTATTTATATATATATATATATATAAAAAGTATCAGATCAGCATATCGGAGCATCAGATTTTAAGTAAAACAGAGGAGCAAGATTTTACGCACTGCAAGGAAAAACTGACATTTCCTCAGCGGAAATTATTCTCTCCTCCTTCTCAACTTTCGCTCTAGGAAAACCGTTATTTTCTTACCTGGCTTTACTAAAATACTAATTTTATTTTTAAATTAAACTTGTTTTAAAAAAACGGAACCGACGCTTTCGATTTTTAAGGTCCGATTCACTTACCACTATTTCCCAATCGTTTTCCGGATACCTTAAGGGTAGTACTACCTTATGCGTTCGAAATCAAAGTCATTTTCTTTTATTTGTAAATGACTAATAAATCAATATTTTTACATTCTTTACATCAAACGTTTTATATGGGGTGTTAAAAGTATCCAAAAAAAAAAAAAGTTTGAATTATTCAAAAAAAAAAAATGCGGTGCTGTGTCTGACAAACGGAAACCCTCTTTTTTCACGGGCAATAGTCTACAGACGGTAATTTTTAATCTAGAACGAAAAACTAAAATTATATCGAAAGAAGAACGTTAAATCTAGTAATGTACGTAGAATTTTTAATAATTATCAATTTTTTGAAAATAGTGAACAATTATTTATTTTCTATTAAAAATCCATCGAAAATCGTCCATAAAATTGTTAATCCTACGTGCTTTACTAGCAATTATCATTAGGAAGCTCAGAGGCCAGAGTATGGCCCGATTTGAAAAACAGTTTTGAGAAAACGACTTTAAAGTTTAATGTTCTGAAATGTTCATTTTTTTCCTATACAATTTTTTTCATACTGTCTTATAATAAAGATTATTATTTTTTTAATATATTGAAAAACAACTTATCAATTAAAAAGGGACCAATCGAAGCTCGCTGAAAACTGCACAACACATACGTGTGTGTTTGTGTGTTTTACCCCAACAGTAGTCAGAATATGTTTTATCGTCACAAAACTATGTATATAGCATTTCTGTTGCAAACATTTGAACGAGTTTGTTAAGTATTGAAATCGGTCCATTTAATGTTTGTGTTTACTCCAGAACAAACTTTTTTTTTTTTTGGTTGGATTTAAGGTGTTTTTTTTTAATTTATGTAGTTCAGTTTAAGCAAATTATTCAGGAATGGAATGTACACCATTTTTTCAGATTGCAACTAAACTTGCTGTGCTTAATGCATAATTTAAAGAAAGATGTGCTGTAAATGTACCCAAAATCGATACATTAAGAATGGTGTTTTGCTCCAGAATCAAATTTGACCTCTACTGCCCATTAGTTTCTCTCCCTTACAACTAAACTCCGTATACGTCGTTCCCAACCAATGAGGAACTTCTAAAATAAAATATAACTAAATCAGTCCTCTAAAAGTTGGGGTTTGTGCCAGAAAAAAAACTGAAATTAAAAAAAAAGTAATAATTGTGTCAGCTCAAATCAGTTCATTACAAATACAAGAGAGCAGCTCTAAACATTCGTATTTATATAGGTTATTTTAAGCACATTCTAATAATGCTGTGGAATGTGCTTAGACATGTGATTTTTTCCATTTTTTTAACATAATTATTATTTAATATTTAATTTTCTAATAATTATTTATAAATAATTGTTGAGCAGGTATTAAAAAATGCCACAAAAATCCACAGAGCGAGTAAGAGCTTTCCGAGCGAGACAAAAGCAATTGAAGCAAGCCAAAGGACTACTGAAGCAGCAGCTTTCCGCAAGATTAACGAGAAGGAGGGCTGCAGCAGCTTATAGTCCGGAAAGCAGTGAATTTGTTTCAAATAATTGTTAGTATTTTTATATATTACTTTTATAAGTTTTACTATCAATAATAAATTTATTTATTTAGTAATTTGGCTGTTTGTGTGAATATACATATATTATACTTAAGGTTTCTTGCTCAGGAAGGATTTTTGTTACTGGTAAGGTTTTTGTCTCAGGAGGTAGTTATTGAGGTTCTAACTCCTAAAAGAATATCTTGAAACCTTGTTCGATTCGACCTATTCTAATAGATACCAACAATTTTGCTCTTTTGAAAATGTTATCAATAGTTAAGTATATGATTGTATTAAAAAAAAAAAAAAAATTAAGTTTGGTAAAAACTATTCTTTACAAATGCAATTCCCTCAAAAAGAAGATATATATATATATTTATATAATATGTGTTTAAAAAAAAGTTGAATAAATACATATTTATTGTTTTTGCTAAATATGTGTGTATTTATTATTTATTTATATTATTTATGCGCATGCATGTGTGTGTGTACATAGCTAGAAATTTTAATAAGTAGACATCTTATGTTTTGTACTACTTCATTTCTTTTACATATATCCTACAAGTTTCTTAGCTTTATTAAACAGATTTTATTTATTTATTTTTTTTTTTTTTTTTGGTATTTTGTTTCAGATTCCCTTTGGAACCACGGTATTCCAATCCTGAGCGAAGAAAATTCCAACATGCATTCGGGTGCTGAGGACGACCCTGCTTCGAACGAAAGTGACCAGATGGAGAAAAGTCCAGATGAAAACTCTGAAGATGTGACTACCATTTGGGTTAAAGTCGAACCAACAATCGTTGAAGAGGATGATTCTGAAGCACCACATGACATGACCGCAGATATGGATGAGTCTTCCCCGCCGCACGATCTGGAACTGGTTAATTCTATTTGTTGCAACGTTTGTGGGATTGTTCTAGATTCGCTGGATGAACTGAAGGAACATTTTTTGTCTACCCATGCAAAGAAGGAGGAAGGAGCTATGTACGGCGAAGCTACGGCAGTTGAAGAAAGTGCTGAAGACCCCGATTCCAAATTTGGTTGTGATTTGTGCGAATTTGTTGGTGACAATGAAGAAACTCTTGCGGAGCATAGAACAAGCATACACGAATCTTCAAGCAAGAGAACAAAGCTGCAAGCTCTGCGTCCGAGACTTCTGTGCAGTATCTGCAATTACGCTGCAGGCTCTATACAACTACTGGAAGATCACGTGAACAGACATCACGTTTTCGAAAAAGAGGAAATTGTTGATTACGGAAAAGAAAAACCTCCTCCAGAACCCAAAATCCCAAAAACGTCCAAACCTCCTCCACCTTCGCTGAAGTGCGACTTGTGTGATTTTGCTGCAGAGTACGACGACTTACTAAAACAGCATAAAGAAACTGCACACGGACCTAAAAAACCTCTTCCCTGCCCACACTGCGAGTACGCAGCAGTGGACTTCAAAGAACTCAAAATCCACGTTTCTCAAGAACATACAAGCGACGAGCCACAACTGTGCAACCACTGCGAGTACATAGCACCAGACCCCGAAGCACTGAAGACACACAAAGAGAGAGTCCACCCAAAAAAGAAGTATCAATGTCACATTTGTGACTACAGCAGCCAATACCCCAGCCATGTTAGCAGTCACATAAGAGCTCAGCACACCAAAGAAAAGCCATTCAAGTGTCCGCACTGCGATTTCAGGACTGTTCAGGCGAGCCAACTCAAGCCACACATTAACTCTAAGCACTCTGCAGACAAACCACACAAATGCGGCTACTGTGACTACAGCTCCGCTCAGGCCGGAAATTTAAAGAAACATGTCCTTAAGAAACACACTAATGACATGCCACATAAGTGTCCCTACTGTGAATACGGATCAGCTTATCCCGGACACTTAAAAAACCACATAATGGTAAAGCATACAAACGAACGACCACACAAGTGCACATTCTGCTCCTACAGTGCAGCACAGCTCAGCCAACTAAAAACACACGTTCTCGCAAAACACACCAACATTAAACCATACGTCTGCCACCTTTGCAACTATGGATCAGCAACACCTACCAACCTCAAGTACCACATAAGGGCAAAACATCCAGAAACTGAGCAGGACTCTTAAAATTAGTACTTCTAGTTCAATTGATTTTGCTTTATCCTTATTTTTTATTTATGCTTTGGAATAAAGATTTTCTTAGGGAATATTGCACTAAATACATGAATACCTGACCTCAAAAACCTAACATGAAATCCAATTTAAAATTTAAAATGAAAAAGACCTACAAGAAATCTGTTATAGTTTTAAAATTGTTATTATAAGATTGTAATCCTATTTATCACTTTGTAATTTAATTTGGCAGAAGGTCAAAATACATTTAGAACAAACTAAGCACCAATAATTACTTAGTGTGCTCTACTTGTTTCACATCCATATGGCGCATAACATTAACATCTATTTGTGTATATATATTTATTTATATACACACACATATATACTGTGCTTGAGGTTTATTCGCTCAAACAGTTTTTAACATTACATTTCTCAGGAATTGACTCTTGCTTCATCAGAATGTTGTCCATGATTTGATGATTTTGTTTATGTACATAAAGAAATTAACTGACTTGACAAATCTTAGATGAGTTTATTTTGGCCAATGTGCAGATGTGACATTTTAGAAAATATATCTATACTTAACTGGCGAATAAGGCGGAAGGTCAATAAAATATCGCCACACACTTTTACACTTTTATTTATCTTCCCTACATGTTTCGCACCCCTTCCGGTGCCTCTTCAGGGGAACACACTTAAACATTAAATTCAGCCTCAACCTGAGGAATGGAACCTTCCACTAGCAGGGCCTCGTCTAGAGTAGACACTCTAGGGAAGATAAATAAAAGTGTGTGGCGATATTTTATTGACCTTTCGCCTTATTCGCCAGTTATATATATTTGAGCTAAGGGTCATTTAATGAATAATTATATCTATACTGCACAAAAATGAATTGGGGTTTTCCTAATTTTGTAGTATTTACTTTGCCTAGAATTTTTATATTGTCTTTATTAATAGCTGCATTAATATTCTAAAAAAAATTATAATGTTCTTTAGCGAAAGTACAACTGGATTAAAATATGTGTTTGTGTTAGTGTGACTAATATAATAAATTAATCAATATTGACTCAGCCAGGTTTGGTGAAAGATTTAGCCACTTAATTTTTACTGATAACTAGAATTTGTATAGTATCAGTTCCTGAAGAGGCACGAGATGGGCATGAATCATGTAGAGCACTGAATAAAGGATTTATAAATTAAGTAATGGCAAGTTTATATTATTGGCCTTCTGCCACATTTAAGTGATTTGAAGGTCATGATGAATTTACATTTTTAATTGACTTTCTACATCAGAAAGCATTGTTAATTAAATTTTTATATAAATTCTTAAAAACGAATAAAATATCTTGAAATAAGAGATTTCAAAGGAGACCTGCAAAATGGGGAAGGCCTTTTTTTTTTTTTTTCATAATTTAATATAATAATAATACAAAATGTAAATAATTTACTTATATCTTATTATAATATATATTTATACCAAAATCAAATTTTATATTTCCAAAAAAATAAAGAAACGAAGAATCAATATAAAGATGATTTCATTTTATTTTAATATAATCTGTTTATTATTATTGAATTTATTTTGATTTTTTTATTATATTCTTTTGTATTTATTTATTTTGGAGCATTAAGCTCCACTACAATGCATTATATGTATCTTTCAGTTATATATTATTAAAAAAAATATAATAATTGTTATATATATGAGGTCAAAATAAATATGAAAACATAATCTTTGTTTTTTATTTAATATTTTTTTTTTTTTTTTTTTTTTTTTTTTTTTTTTTTTTTTTTTTTTTTTACGGCGCACCTACAACTTGGCCATTAGCGCCTAATAATATTTTATTTATTTAATTATTAATTTTACTAAAGGTACGTTTCCATTATGACAAGTCGCGGCGACATGTCGCCGCAACTTGTTGCACAGTTTTGTTGCAAAGGCTCGGCGACATGTCACAGGAGCCACTCTCTGCGACATGTCGCAGGGAAAAAGTCGCTGCGACATGTCGCAGAAGTATTTGATGGAGGAACGAGGTTAACATATGTTAATAATATGTGAAGATTAGACACATTTTAGGTTAGGTTCTGTACACACTAGACAGCAGTCAGAGCAAAAATCATTCAGAATAATGAATAATATATAATTCTGTTACTTCATTCTGAATAATGAATACTTTTTCATTAATTATTCTGTCCCTATTCATTGAATGACGATAAAAATTTTTTATTGAATACAGTTATATATTCGAGTGAAACAATTTTTTGAATGAAATTGATTTATTTGACTGCAATTTTTTTGTTAAATACAAGAGATTTTCTTCACTTTTTTTCTGAAAAAAATACTAAGTTCATTGAACTTTTTTTACTTTTACTGAAAATTCTTTATTCAAATGATATTGTTTCTTGAACTTAAAGAATCTGAGTTTGTTGTTACATGAACCGTATTATTTAAGGCATCAGCCCTATCCTGGCTAGAAGGGGGTAGTTACCAATAAATAACCCGTCCTAAAATTTGTAGTTAACAATAAATGGACGTTAAAATTTAAATAAATAGATGAACCATATTATTTTAAATGTATAAAAATAATGAATGAAGAATGCAAAATAATTAATTATTCATTAAATTTTTAAAAAAGTCAGTCAATGAATAACTAAGTAAATGCTTATTCAATAAAAATGTAATGAATAACGAGCCAACCCCATTATTCGTTGAATAAAAATAAATCAGTAGACGAATAAGTTATTGAATGAATAAATTCTTCTGTGATGTATGCAGCGTTATTTGTGGAGTTCTCGATTTCGTAGAAGGTAGAAAAATAATGTCTCTCCACTGTTTTTCAAAGTATTTATTAGCAAAAGCTTTTCGAGAACATGGTTCTCATCGTCAGTGCATCTATTACTCCACCGGTATTACTGCTACCCGCCTCTCCGAACAGGTGGATTACCTCACACCTGTTCGGAGAGGCGGGGTAGCAGTAATACCGGTGGAGTAATAGATGCACTGACGATGAGAACCATGTTCTCGAAAAGCTTTTGCTAATAAATACTTTGAAAAACAGTGGAGAGACATTATTTTTCTACCTTCTACGAATAAATTCTTATTAAATAAAATTTCATTTGAATGATTATTGAATAAAAAATGTACTGAATAATTCCCTACTCCGCTAGACAGGGTTGTATGTGTAAACGGTCTTTTGCGCATGCGTGTGGTCCTGGCACAAGATGCGGGCTGATTACATTACCACATAGCCCAGTCAAACGGTTGTTTCAAGCAGAAATTTTTGGTGTAATTGTTTTGATTGGGTTATTCTATGTTTCTTGGGGGTGCTGAACACAAATCAGAAGTTTTCCACCAAAAATGTGCTCGGCAGATATGAGAAATCACCAAAACTAATGTTTTTTTGTTGTTTTCAGCTTGTAACGTGCAAAGGAAGTTATTTACGCAAAAATTAAATCGGAAGTACAATAAAAAGGACACAATTGCCTACAATTTATGGCCCCAAACATATTTACGTACATCGCGAAGTTTCCACGCAAAAGAGCGTTGAAAGATGGGAGAACACTGTAATTTTTGTAAAAAAAAAAAAAAAGCAAAAAAAAAAAAAAAAAAAAAAAAAAAAAAAAAAAAAAAAAAAAGCAAAAAGAAGTAAATGCATCAATGCAACTTACTCTTTTAGTGAATGAATTAATCTTCAGCGCCTGGACGTTTAGCGTATTTATTTAAGTCCGGGTCTCCAGATTAGTGGGGATAGGCGGCAAGCGCAAGTCTTCATGCCTAAGCGCTTAACATTTCTCAGTTACTCAGTTCGTTCACTGCTACTGTCGTAGTTTTCGAGTGTTTTCACAATCTCCAGTGACAAGTGCTTTATTTTTTAAAAAAGATTTGAGAGAGAATCTCACGAAAGGGGCCAAGGAAAAAGTAGTACAACCTTTAGATGATACTATTAAAATAAATCTGTCGCGCAGGAGCTGCATAACTAAGCAATTTCCTCTGATTTTGGGTAGTGTAGACTGCATTCCTGAATATTACGCTTTAAATAACCTAAACATAGCATTCCCTGTATAGGGGGATACAGTCCCCCTAGTGGTAGGAAGAGCTCCTAGCGGCAGCTTTGCGAACCTACGTCTAGCGGGCTAATCCTATAGAAACATTGTACAAAGTAAACCCTCCTTTTCGATAGACAAATTTAGTTCATGTTTACAACACTTATTCCTCATCAGAGTACACGTTTCGTTACAAAACAGCAGAAATTAACACAGGTAATAATAAATAACCAGTACATTAGTAGTTTGGGTCCAGAGTAACCCCCCCCCCTCCTAATGAACCAATTTAGTTTATTGTTAAAACCAATTTTTCTCTTTAGATTATTACTACGAGTACTGAGTTTTGTTGAAATATAACCAAAATTACGGCTAGTAGTGGCGAATTGGCAATGTAAGTCCGGAGTACCCCCCACCCCTTCTAATGGACCGATGTAGTTTGAAATATATTTTCCTCTATAGATTACCTACCACTACGAATACCAACACACACACACACACACACATATATATATATATATATGTATATTGGCACGAAACAAGTCGGGCAAAATAGAGAGAATAAAGTAGTTGAATAAAAACGAATGGTCTTCTGCTTTATCGACCCCCTGCCATAAAAGAAAAAAGAACAAGAAAAAAATATATATTGGCTCATATTCAGAAGAATTAATATATATATCCCAGAAGGTGAAACAAAATTCAGTCTTCCTACTTTTTATTTTGCACTAGGCCTTTCAGTACAAATATGCCATCATCAGGTGCAAACAACAAAATGAACCATGCATTAATATTACAGTAAATGGGCAGTAATTAATGATCAGAATTTATAAAGCTAACGGAGATATTATAAATTGGAACATGGAATAGTTTAAATTGGAACATAACTTAATGGAATGAAAACTATATAGGCTTAAGGAACTGTCTAATTACAGTTTTTAATATATAATTACAAATTTATAAACTTAAGGTATGTAGAAATGAAGTTTAAAATAATATAACATTATATACTATTATTGCTCTAGCTATAATACCATATATGTGTATATGTATCTCTACATATATACGCGCGCGCACACACACACACATAATCACATACATACATATACATAAAATGAAATATTAATGTATATGTATGTAAGTGAGTATGTGCGTATATATGTAGATACATATACTCATATATGGTATTATAGCTATAGTAATCTATATATATAAAAATCACCTGTAAGTTTGTCTGTCTGTTTGTTCTTTATACAAATCCACACCGTTTGACCAATTTGGACCAAACTTGGCACAAATGTACTTCTTGATACAGGAAATCTCCTAGGCTAGGTCAAAATAGTCAAATTTCGAAATTTGTTCAAAAGGTCAAAAGTTTTGTTCAAGAAAAATTGGCTACACTGAATCATTCATATTCTGGCAGCCATTTTGAATAATGTCTCAAATTTATTTGTTGATGTTGTTGATAATTAGAATAACTCGAACTCATTGATGACTTTACATCATTATATAATCATATATAAATATATATATATATATATATATATATATATATATATATATTTATATATGATTATAGAATGATGTAAAGTCATCAATGAGTTCGAGTTATTCTAATTATCAACAACATCAACAAATAAATTTGAGACATTATTCAAAATGGCTGCCAGAATATGAATGATTCAGTGTAGCCAATTTTTCTTGAACAAAACTTTTGACCTTTTGAACAAATTTCGAAATTTGACTATTTTGACCTAGCCTGATATATATATATATATATATATAAAATCTTTTAGGCTTCACAGTTCGGAAGTAACGAGTTCCAAACTGTCAATTAAAGAAGAGTTTATTGTTCAGAAATAGTAATTTTCTTTCCAGTGTTGCCTAGGTGGAGATTAGCAAGCTAAAAAAACTTTCTTCTTTTTTTGAGAAAAGTTTATCTTTTGCGAACAAAACTTTTCAGTTTTAACCTTTGTATGTTTATCTAAATTATAGCCTTATATCCTCAAGATTTGGACAAGTAATATCATATAAGATCAATTTTATTAATTTCTGATGAAAATGTAGAGGAACACTGAGCTCCTAGAAGCCATTAACCATTATGCTTTTAGTACTTTCCTCCGAAGGAAAGTAGCTATTGAGGTTGGACTCATGACGGAATTTTTGAAAAATTTCTTCAAATCTTTATCGATCCTACCTAGTAAACACCGAAAATGAGCCCCGTTAAAATTTATATATATCTATATATATCTATATATATATATATATATATATATGCATATATATATATATATATATATATATATATATATATATATATATATATATATATATATGTGCGGCCAGAGTTTTTGTTTTTTCGTCACGAAACTTGGTATATAGCATTGAATTAGCAAACGATTGAACGAGTTCGTTAACCACCAAAGTCGGTCCACCGGAAGGGGGGGTTTACCCCGAACCCAAAACACTAATTTGACTATGTCAGCCGTAATATTTGTTATATTTCAACGAAACTTGGTATTCGTAGTGGTAATATAGAGAGAAAAGTGAGATATAAAAATGAACTAAATCGGTTCATTAGAAGGAGAGGTTTACTCCGGACCCACAATACCAATTCGCCACTACCAGCCGTGATTTTTGGTATATTTCGATGAAACTCGGTATTCGTAGTGTTAATCTACAGGTAAATATGTGTTTTAAAAATAAACTAAATCGGTTCATTAGAAGGGGGGGTTTACTCTTGACCCAAATTCTTAATATACTCATACAGGTCGTAATTTCTGCTGTATTGTAACGAAACGCGGTATACGTCGTGGGTAACTCATGAGAAAGAAGTGTTGAAAAAATGAGCTGAATCGGTCAATCGGAAAGCGGGGGTTTAATTTGTAATATATTTCGATAGCAAAGCCCGTCAGACGTAGGTTCACAAAGCCGCCGCAAGGAGCGCTTTCTACCACTAGAGTGACTGTATCCTGTTCCTGCGTTAGATCAAAATAGGATAATATGAGGTTTTTTGTATTTATTACGTAGTGTAATAGGTACCATGTGTAAACATAACTCTGGAAGCAAATTATTAATTGATCAGTTACTCATTAAAAATTTAAAAGAGAACTATTCATGTTTTTATTTTATTTATGTAGGATATTTTAAGCAAATTGTTCTGGAAAGCAATATACACTACCCAAATTCTGAGGAAAGTGCTTAGTTATGCAGCTCCTGCGTGACGGACTTTTTTTTTAAGTTATGTTTGTTTATCTAATTTCCAAAACGTTTTAGTTTTAGTAAAATAACCTGTGTTTACCTAAATTATAGCCTTATATTCTTTGAATTTTGACTAATATATATTAATAAGTAATTTAAAATATTAAGTTTTTGATCTGTTGACTTTACAGTCGCCATTTTCTTTCCAGTGTTGCCTAGGTGGAGCAAGCCAACAAAACTTTTTTTTTTTAGTTAAAAGTTTTTCTTTTGCGAACAAAACTTTTCAGGTATAACCTTTGTATGTTTATCTAAATTATAGCCTTATATTCTCAGAATTTGGACTAATGTCATATATTGGTATGTAATTTTAAATATTAAGTTATTGATCTGTGGACTTGCAGGTTCCCATTTGTTTTCCATAGTTGATTTTTTTTATTTGCAAATTGCATTTTTTTTTCATGCATTTGCTTAACATAAACTATGCCTTCAACATTAACCCATGGATCTGTACAGAACTTTAATAATTTAAATACTTTTAGTTCTTTACCGTACCACCTAAAATCATCTATATGTAACCTACAAAAATGTTGTGATTATCTAAATTATAGTTCAATTTTATGCTCTCCTAAAGTATTTCAAATTTTGCAGTTATCATCGATTGGACAAAGGAAGTGCACTTAGTTCTAGAATATAAATCATACCTATCGACCAATGTTGATGACATTTTCTATGACAATACTTCAATAAAGATGGAAGCCAGAAAAAAAATAATATAAGCATAAAGTAATTACAAATGTTCTGAAAAAATCCTGAATTGTTAAAATGCATTTTGTGAAAATTAAATATGGCGTTCCACACTAAGTGGAATATCATCAAACGATAAAAAGAAAATCACTAAAATATTTTTTAATTTTTGTTCTAAAAGGAACATCACATGAAAAAATACCGTTTGACCGATGTTGACCAAACTTGGCACGGAAGTGTCATAGGCAAGGTGAAAAAAATCTACCAACTGTATGTTTGTTCCTTACAACTATATAATATAAAGTTGGTGTAGCATGGCACACTGGGTAACAGCTAGTAATAGAATATTATAGTACCAGAAAACATTAAAAAAATAATATATATATATATATATATATATATATATATATATATATATATATATATATATATTTATATATTCAACTTCTTTATTTTCTCTATATTGCCCGACATGTTTCGTGCCGTTGTTCGCACCTTTTAAAGGGTTTTCCTATGCAAAAATATTTTTTTGTAAATCCCAAAATCAAATTTTGTACAATAATAAACATTTATCGATCCTCTAAATTACTTTACTTTTAAACAAATATTATTTTACGAAGTACTTTCCATTACCACCCTTTAAGAGCTAATAGATTGAAACTAATATGTAAAGAAGTTGGCAAAATAGGTTGGAAATTTCGTAATGAAATTGAGAATAATTATAGCAATATTAAGGACAATGTTAAACCGACAGCCACAAAAAACAATATATACAAAATTCGTTGTAACGATTGCAACTCATCCTACATAGAGGAATCAGAACAACTATTGCAAAAACGAATTGTACAACATGCTAAAAGTATAGACACAAACGAGAACAGGACGACATTGACGGAACACGCAATAAATAATAAACATAATTTTAATTATACAGACGTTGATATTTTAAATAGAGAAAGGAACACGTTAAAAAGGAAGACCAAAGAAAACCTTTCCACAATTAAAAACAGCAATTATAAAAAAAAAAAAAAAAAAAAAACGATTTGAAAAATGTCCATCAACATAGAATTAAGGCAATCACAACAATTACACAAACTTTTCACTTCGACCCCTTTTTGAGTGCCGTTTGACTGGGCTAGTGGGCAAAAAGTCGCGGAGACATGTTTTGTTGCACCGGCCGGCCGGTGCGACATTTTTGTCGCTGCGACATGTGCTGCGACTTGTTGCAAAGTGTTTCCATTCTGCGACATGTTGCGGCGACATGTCGTGCGACATGTTGCAAGGAGATTTGTAGTAATGGAAACGCAGCTTTAGGAACAAGTCTCTGCAACATGACATGTTGCAGAATAATACATTGTATTCTTACACGGTCGACTGCGACATTTTTTGTCGCAGCGACATGTTGCAAAGTGTTTCCATTCTGCGACTTGTTGCGGCGACATGTCGCAGGGCAGTTTTGTAGTAATGAAAACGGGGCTTAAGACACTGGCACAATGAGGGTAATGTGATTCCCTTTTTTTTCTTTTTTCCTTCTTGTTTTTGTTTTTTTTTTACGGTGCATCGACAACTGGGTTATTAGCGCTGGCATCATTGGTGCGGCAAGGAACCTTCTCAACGGGCCCTGAGATGAGAACAATTCCTTCCACCGGAGGGAGTTGAAACCCCCATCTCCCGCCTGAGAATCTAAGGCGTTAGCCTCTAGGCTATGGGGATACCCTGTAATCCTCTCATTTTCCTAGTTCCATGAGCTTTTTGCTTCGACATCTAGGCCATTAGCGCCTACATCCAGTCTGCAGCGAGGAATTTTCCCAACGAGCCGTGGGATGAGAAAATTCCTGCCGCCGGTGGGAATCGAACTCACCATCTCCCGCTTATGAATCTAAGGCGCCAGCCACTAGACCACGGGGAGACCCAATACTTGTAAGTTGTCGCTAAAAAAGAACCTGTTTTCACGAAGCTGCAAGTGCTTAGGTGACAAGCACTAAGAATAGTGTAAATTAGGCATTATAGTGAGTTTATTGCTGTCGTGCTTTCTTTCTTATTGACCAGCCAGTCGGCTTACGTAATCTAGTATTTTTTGAAGCATTAAGTGCTGTCCCATTTCTG
>OX328128.1:72604620-72712120 GCA_946811695.1 Gonocerus acuteangulatus
TTTCATTTATTTCCCTATTCGAAACGCATTGCCAAAAATTACATAAGGGGATCCCGCAATTGAGACGCCACTGCCTCTGCTCAGTGGGGCCTCAATAAGCCTTATACTAATTTACAAGAATCGAAATTTGAACTATAATATAACACTGTGAAATTCAATATATTATTGACATAAAATTCTGCTTTGTTACTGACATTCCTCGAGTTCTTTCTTCCTCTTAAAAATGCGGAATGCAAACCTCGAGAATGCCTTATAAATGCTTTCATTGACGATTAGCTCGTTAAGGGACACTGGCGGCCAGTTCAACAAACCGAATTCTCCGGCTAGGTCTAGTCTTGCTTGGGTGTAATATGGGCAGACAAAGAGGATTTGGTGGACATTTTCAATCTCCCCGCATCTACAGTTCGGACTGGCCTTAATATATAATGAGTGCAACTTCTCGTTTATGTCCCCGTGTCCAGTTAGCAGTTGCACAGTCCAGTGGTTCGGGTTAAACCATCGCGCTTCAAGGCGTGCCCGCACGTTCGGCATAAACGCATGTGTCAGTCGCCCTGCATCTCCATTATCCCAGCGCCTCTGCCATTCAGAAACCGCAGCATCTTGGATTCTCTCCTTTATATCCTCGTACCTGGCAGCTGGGCAAACAAACACGCTCTGGCCGACTTTCGCTGGTAGCCCCCTCTTTATATTATGCTTGGCTACTTCAACCTCCACCTGGATATCAATAGGGAGTTGTCCTGCAATCACTTGTAGGGCCGCAGTTGGCGCCGTTCTGTAAGCTCCAGTAACCAGCCGAAGTGCTCTCCTCTGAGACTGGTGGAGGATTCTCTTTTCATTCATGTTCATGTTTACACCCCAAACTGGTGCAGCATAGAGCACTATCGGCAGGTAGGCCGCCTTATACAATGTGATCCTATGCCTATACTTAAGACCCCATGTTGTACCCGCCAACTTGTTCAGACATGAGAACCTGTAGGCAGTTTTGGTCTGGACATCTTTGAGGTGCTGGACGAAATTGAACCTTTCACCTACGGTAACACCTAGGTAAACCACCTCCTTCACTGGGGCAATTATCTCATCAGAGATTCGCATTCTAGGGGGCCATCTTTCGCTTAATTTACCTTTGAGAAAGGTAAATTTTCTTTTGCCAGCATTTATTTGCATTTTCCCTTCCTCACACCAGCTAAGTATTATTTGAGTGGCCCTCTCCGCCTTTCTTTCAATTTCTGCCCTAGATTCTGCCTCTAACAAAACAGAAAAGTCGTCCACCCAAGCGACAGGAAGAAAGCCTTCCTCACTCCATCTGTTTATCAGAGGGTTGGCGTTTATTTTCCACAATGGAAGGCCGAGTACCGATCCTTGTGCACATCCTCTCTCTATCGTGGTTGAAATTCTCCTCCCAGGCAAGTCCACATAGGCTGTCCTATCCTTCAAAAAGTCTGCAATTAAATTAAATATATTCCTTGGACAGCCCAATCTTTTAATCTCTTTTAGTGCTGTTGGCCACCATAAATTGTCAAAGGCTCCAGCCACATCATAAAATACCGCCATTACATACTTAGAAGAAGACTCCTCCGTCGCGACCTGTAACATTCTTATTGCATCTGTCGTGCTTTTGCCTCTTACTCCTCCTAGCTGGTATGGCGAGAGTCTAGACAATACTCCTTCTAATCTTAGCACAACTAATCTCTCTAGGACCTTGCTCAAGCTGCAAAGTAAACTTATTGGCCTGTAAGACTTCGCAGATACGTTGACGGCTCCTGGCTTCTCAATCAACGACACCTGAGCAACCTTCCAGATTTCAGGGAACTTGCCCGAGTCTAGGCACTTGTTAAAGAGGATGACAAGATGCTCTATTAAGACCTCCTTACAGTTCTTAATTATTTCGCCTTGAATTTTGTCTGGTCCTGGCACCTTTCCCGATTTTATTTCATTTATAACATCCGAAACCTCATCATTGTCCCACGGTAAGGCATCATCTGTCTTCGGCGATATGAGGGATTCCTCTCGAATGGCTTTCTGGGCTTCCGTATCCACTGTGTCTCGAGGAAATGCATTTCGCAATATATGCCCTATTGTTTCTTCAGCAGTCAATGTATGCTCTCCGTCAACAAGGAAGGCTGTGAAGAAGTTCTTTGGCGATATTTTACCTGTCACAATCCTGTATGGTAAGCCCCAAGGACTCGTGCTCTTCCACCGAGGGTCCAACAGAGTCGCCAAAGCAGGAATGGTTTTAGTTTCATAAGGAAACAACCGGCAGGATACAGTGGTTACCAACGAATCAAGGAATTTCTTGCCAGTATCTGTACAAGCCACCGCTCGTGTCAGTATTTAATAACACAGACATCGAGATGCTGAGAACTTCAAATCTAGAAGAAATGTAAAAAATCTATGGATAGTTCATGACTATCGATAGCTACTATTGATAGTCATGAACTATCGACTATCGCCCATCCCTACAATGTCTACAAGTCACTTAAGTTAAACTAAGGTTTTCCAGAAACAAGGTTATTTTGCCTTCCCAGCTATTTTATTTGGTTCAATAAAAAAAAAAAACGTCACGGAATACTTTGGTATTTTCAAGTTATGCTAAGATTCAGTGGTTATTTCAAAGATTCTACACCTTTTTCAGTTGGTTTGCGACTAAAGAAACTGTTTTTCATCCCATGAACTGTGTATAAAAAATTAGAATTTGCTGAAAACTATGTGTAAGTACATTAAAGTTGTTCTTACATAAGACTGTTCAGAATAAGTTTTACTTAATTTTGTACTATGTTTAATTGGTATGCGAGACTTCGGTTTAATTGATTTTAAATGTATATTGAATTTTAATATTTTTGGGCTGATATTATTTATATATATTTTTATTAAACTCAAATTTTATTGTGCTCTTCCTCCTCTATAGTTATACCACTTCTAAGATTTGTCATTCTTCATACTGAGTTGATATATTTCTTCCATTTCTTTATATTTTCGTAATAATTAGACTTAATTGGTTGAAACAGGATATAATAAATAGTGCATTTATTCAAAATGGCGCCGGTGTTTTACGTTTTTTTCAAATTTTCTAAAAAATTAATTACCTTTTTAAAGTTTGTTATAAAAAATATGTTTGTCGTTATTCTTCTTCCTTAAATTTGTAAAAAAAATATATTCCTACTAGAAAATATAAAGATTTAAGACAATTTTTTATATCAAAACTATTTGTATAATTTCGCCATTTTGGCGTGTAGAGGGAGAACCGTGTCTATTGAAAACATTAATAACTCTGCAGGCGACTTGTATTTTATATTGGCTAACCTTTCAATATGGCGGCTATTTTGTTCTGTGTTATTTAATATTTTAGTAAAGGATTCCAGCATTTATAAAGTTCTTTTTTATCATTTTTAAACATTATGACGTTATACTTATAAATTACTGCGTTTTTATTACAAATAATGAAGGTAATGGAAACAGTTCCGGTGATTATTTTGTCTCGGCCATTTTGAAGGCTGTGCACCTAAGGATTTCATGAGTATTTTGTTGTAGGGAGTTTCCTCCTTAACTCCGCTGGGAGGAAATCCGCTTGTATCGCTCAAGATCCGATGACGCAATCCAGATGTGCAGACTAGAAAAACTCATCGATCATGAGATAAGGGTTGTTCAAATTTGTAAATAAAAGCAATATAAATACATGTATTTTTGGTAAAAATGCAGTTTCACGCCCTCCAAACCGATTTCTTTCAAATTTTGTACAATAACGTATTTTGATGCACTAAACACGAATACGATAAAAAAAACCGTCGGATTTAACTAGGAAAGAAGTTATTAAGCACTAAAGTTCACTGTTATGCAGGTTATGAGAGCTATTAATTATAGCGAGTTGGATTGACTGGGGTTTTGTTATCTTCTTGAGCGAGCGGAAACGCATAGCACGTATGCCCTTAAGCGACTGGTGAGGATGCCCTTAAAATTAACAATATTTTCGAATAAATGGTTTCTGAACATTTCAAATGAGAGTTCTCTGTTTCCCAATGTTACATATCTGCGCATGCGCGTGTTGACAAATACGCTGATGACGCCTAGTTTTATAACCTTCCTAACTTTAGTGCTTAATATTATATTCTATTAATTTTAACGAGTTGGATTGATTGGGGTTTTGTTATCTTCTTGAGCGAGCGGAAACGCATAGCATGTATGCTTTAAAGTCGTCATTTATGCCTTAAAGTCGTCACAAAGGCCGTAGCCGGGTAAGCATGGGTTGTCGGCCCCAGAAAGGTTTTTGCTTGAAATTTGGAGGATCAAACTAGTTTCTTAAAAGTGGCCTAAAGCCAAATTTTCAGCTCTGAATTCTCACCCCCCGTCGAATAAAAAAAAAAAGAAAAGAAAACCGAAATTCTTTTGGTTATTTATATCTCAGGATTGAGTTGTCGGATCAGAATGAATAAAAAAGGAAAATAAGCATCATTCTTAAGGCTTTTAGAATAAAAATAATTCGGCTTTCGATGAAATCGCGTTCAATTGTTTTTTTTTTTTGTGTTTTTATTTTTTAATTATTTTTTTTTTTTATGGAGAATCCGTTTTGGTACAATCACCAAACTTTTTGTGAAAATTTTCTTACCATCCGTGTACTACCTCAATTTTTTTCAGGACGCTCCGAGCGGTACGCCATAGTAAAAAAAAATCTATTTTATTTTAGCATATATTATGGAAAAGCAAGAGAGTTATATTTAATTGTAATTTAATAATTAATTATATAAATATATTTTTAACTATGTATTAAATGTTTGTTGATAAATATTATTATCCGTATTATCAATGCATTTTTTTTTTATTTTTTTTTACGAAGGTTCGACAGCCAGGCCATTATTTCCGTTTTATCAATGGTTGTTGTTTATATATATTATACATCGGCTCCACAACTAAGACGATTAGCAGTTAACGAGGTGTGTGACGTCTGAGTTTCACTGAATCAAGTTAATAAATAGTGTAAATAAAACAAGTAATCCTACTAAGAATCATTCAATATCTGTAATCCGCTCCTTTTCTATTTAAATAAGCCAAGATTTCTGTGTAAGAATAAAGGCTGATTCACGCTAGACCGTGTCAGGTCCGGGCAGGGCCACGGTGGAACAATCACACCAGCATTTTCAATGGACTAGTTCACGCTACACCGGGCCGGGTCCGTGTTTTTTGCGTGTGTGATTGCTTCCCCGTGTTCCGGCCGTGGCCCTGCAGGGAACTGACACGGTTAAGCGTGAATCGGCCTTAAGTCTCATCTGAGCAATATTTTAGTGCAGTAGTGTTTTGTAAGCATATTCATACTTAAAATATTATATTATTATAAAATATTATTATAATATAAAAATACAGTATTACCTGCTGAAGTAGAGGAATACTTCGAAGTTTCAGGCAAAAGAGTATCTGTGTGTGATATTATATGCGGAAGTTGCCGTGTAAGAAGTTTAAAAAGAAGAATACCTGATTCAGAAGAGAATGATGATAATAAATCAAGGTCGGCGGAATCGAGTTCGTCAGATGAGAGCACAAGTTCAGATGATTCGACTTTAGAAATAGTACGCCCCCCCCCCACTGGATAGCTTAGATTCTGAATTCAGAGAAGTCCAGAAAGAATTTCTAGACAATCATGTAAGTCATACAAAGTGACGCTTTCGAATGGAAGTTTCTTGCGTTGGTTTCAACCTCACCAGCTAATGTATTTCCAACGTACATCTACCTCTTTATCCTACTCAATATTTCATCTGAGTAACCGAGATCAGATGAATATCTTTTTCCAAACTGATTGTGGTGAAAAGCTGCTATTGCTGTAAACTTTTCTTACAAGCTTTACACAAATAGGACACCTTGGATTATTTGTTCTTAAATACGCCATATTTTAAGTATGAATATGCTTACTAAACACGCATGTCACTTAATAGAACTGCACTAAAATATTACACAGATGAGACTTAAGGCCGATTCACGCTAGACCGTGTCGGGTCCGATCCGGGCCACTGTGCAGCAATCACACACGCAAAAAACACGGACCCGGCCCGGTGTAGCTTGAACTAGTCCATTGAAAATGCTGGCGTGCTTGTTTCACCGTGGCCCGGCCTGGACCCGACACGGTCTAGCTTGAATCAGCCTTTATTCGTAAGCAGAAACCTTTGCTTATTTAAATAGAAAAGGAGCGGATTACATATATTCAATGATTCTTAGTAGGACTACTTGTTTTATTTACACTATTTATTAACTTGATCCAGTGAAACTCAGAGGTCACACACGTCGTTACCTGCTAATCGTCTTAGTTGTGCAGCCGATATGTAAAATAAATAAATAATAGGATTATTCTAAACAATAACCATTGATAAAACGGAAATAATGGCCTAGCTGTCGAACCGCCGTAAAAAGAAAAAAAAAATAAATAAATAAATCCATTGATAATACGGATAATAATGTTTATCAACAAACATTTAATACATAGTCGAAAATATATATACATATATAATTAATTATTAAATTACAATTAAATATAACCCTCTTGCTTTTCCATAATATATGCCAAAATAGAATCGATTTTTTTTTACTATGGCGTACAAAAAGTTTGGTGTTTGTACCAAAACGGATACTCCATAAAAAAAATAATTAAAAAATAAAAACACAAAAAAACAATTGAACGCGATTTCATCGAAAGCCGAATTATTTTTACTCTAAAAGCCTTAAGAATGATGCTTATTTTCCTTTTTTATTCATTCTGATCCGACAACACAATCCTGAGATATAAATAATCAAAGGAATTTCGGTTTTCTTTTTTCTTTTTTTTTTTATTCGACGGGGGGTGAGAATTCAGAGCTGAAAATTTGGCTTTAGGCCACTTTTAAGGAACTAGTTTGATCCTCCAAATTTCAAGCAAAAACCTTTCTGGGGCCGACAACCCATGCTTACCCGGCTACGGCCTTTAGTTGTTTACATTAGCTCTCATAACCTGCATAACAGTGAACTTAAGGGGTCTCCCGTGGTCTAGTGGCTAGCGCGCTAGATTCATAAGCGGGAGATGGTGGGTTCGATCCCCACCGGCGCCAGAAATTTTCTCATCTCAGGGCTCAGTGAACTTAAGTGCTTAATAACTTCTTTCCTAGTTAAATCCGACGTTTTTTAGCACTTTCAAAGTAGCTATTGAGGTTGGACTATTGAGTTTGGACTCATGAATCTTTATCGATCCTACCTAGTAGACACCGAAAATGACCCCCGTTAAAATTTATATATATATATATATATATATATATATATATATATATATATATATATATGCATGTATATATGTGTCTGTTAACACGATAGCGGCCAGAGTTTTTGTTTTTTCGTCACGAAACTTGGTATATAGCATTCAATTAGCAAACGATTGAACGAGTTCGTTAACCACCAAAGTCGGTCCACCGGAAGGGGGGGTTTACCCCGAACCCAAAACACTAATTTGACTATGTCAGCCGTAATATTTGTTATATTTCAACGAAAATTGGTATTCGTAGTGGTAATATAGAGAGAAAAGTGAGATATAAAAATTAACTAAATCGGTTCATTAGGAGGGGGGGGGGGTTTACTCCGGACCCACTATACCAATTCGCTAGCATTCAATTAGCAAACGATTGAACGAGTTCGTTAACCACCAAAGTCGGTCCACCGGAAGGGGGGGTTTACCCCGAACCCAAAACACTAATTTGACTATGTCAGCCGTGATTTTTTATATATTTCGACGAAACTCGGTATTCGTAGTGGTAATCTACAGGTAAATATGTGTTGTAAAAATAAACTAAATCGGTTCATTAGAAGGGGGGGGTTTACTCCGGACCCAAATTCCTAATATACTCATACCGGTCGTAATTTCTGCTGTATTGTAACGAAACGCGGTATACGTCGTGGGTAACTCATGAGAAAGAAGTGTAAAAATGAGCTCAATCGGAAAGCGGGGGTTTAATTTGTAATATATTTCAATAGAAAAGCCCTCCAGACGTAGGTTCACAAAGCCGCCGCAAGGAGCGCTTTCTACCACTAGAGTGACTGTATCCTGTTCCTGCGTTAGATCAAAATACGATAATATGAGGTTTTTTGTATTTATTACGTAGTGTAATAGGTACCATGTGTAAACATAACTCTGGAAGCAAATTAATAATTGATCAGTTACTCATTACAAATTTAAAAGAGAACTATTCATGTTTTTTATTTTATTTATGTAGGATATTTTAAGCAAATTGTTCTGGAAAGC
Source organism: Gonocerus acuteangulatus (assembly GCA_946811695.1). Lineage (NCBI taxonomy): Eukaryota > Metazoa > Arthropoda > Insecta > Hemiptera > Coreidae > Gonocerus > Gonocerus acuteangulatus. Next base: position 72,612,863 of record OX328128.1, read on the forward strand.
AGTCTACACTACCCAAATTCTGAGGAAAGTGCTTAGTTATGCAGCTCCTGCGTGACGGCCTTTTTTTTATCGCATTCGTGTTTAGTGCATCAAAATACGTTATTGTGCAAAATTTGAAAGAAATCGGTTTGGAGGGCGTGAAAATGCATTTTTACCGTATTTTTTTATGTGTCCGTTCTAGCTATAGTTACCGGCCATTATATTTATTTCTTTACAAGGAAACTTAGATGCACATAGTTGATATTACCTCCAACAAATGGAGACATAAAGAGGGGGAAAAACGCCAATTAGAATTTTTGGGAAATAATTGGGTCAGCTGTTCATTACAAATATTTATTTATATTATTTATTCATTATAGTTTTAATGTCCATTTATACTTACGAAGAATTGTTGGACTACTACTGGTAACTACCCTTTTCGAGCCAGGAAAGGTTTTTTTCTCGAAAGGAAAGTCGCCACCTCTAGTGGGAATCGAACTCACAACCTTAGGCACATAGTGCTCACACTTTAACGCTCATGGCCATTGGGTCTCATTACAATTATAATAGAGAAAAACTATTTCTTGTTTATTTTGTATTTATATAGGTTACTTAAGGGGTAATACTACCTTGTAACTCTTTTTTTAACACTTTTTTTTAATGGGCTAAAATTCATACCTAACTAATCAAAAATGACATCCAAGAGTGTTTATGGGAAGAAAAATTTTTTAAATGGGCCAAAAATACGATTTTCCGTGTGAAGTCCCGATGCCTAAGGAACGTGAAGCTAATTTTTTGAGCGAGCTTCGATCGGTCCCTTTTAAATTGTAAAGTTTTTTTGTCCTCCTTCAATACATTTCAAAATTAAAACGATTTTTTTTATCTTTATTAGAAGAAGGTACCAAAGAAAAATTAAGTAGGAGAAAAATGAACATTTCAGAACATTAAACCTGAAAGTAGTTTTCTTAAAACTATGTTTTTCAAATCGAACGATACTCTGGCGTCTATCATTTTTTGCCCGATCAACTTCAAATTTTAACTCCAGCTTTCTAATGATATTTGCTAGTAAAGTACGAAGGAATTTTTCGATCCATTGAATTAAAACGATTTTATGACCGATTTTCGACAGGTTTTTTTAATAGAAAATGAATAATTGTTACCCATTTTCGAAAAAATTAATATTTCTTAAAAATCCTATGCACTTTACTTGATTTAGCCTTCTTCTTTCGAAATAATTTTAGTTTTTTGTTCTAGATTAAAAATTGCCGCCTCCAGACTATTTACCGTGAAAAAAGAGGGTTTCCGTTCGTCAGACACATCACCAACATTTATTTATTTATTTATTTTTTTTTTTGTTTGAAGAGTTGAAACTCTTTTCGGGGGGGGGGGGGATTCTTTAACATCCCGTATAAAACGTTAAATATAAACAAATTGAAAAATATTGATTTATTTGTTATTTATAAATAAAATAAAATTACTTTGATTTTGATCAGACAAGGTAGGTATTGCCCCTTAAGGCTGTAACAGAGGACATTCTTAGTATCTAATAGGTAAAGTCTTGAAAACCCTGTTGAAAAATTCAGATTAAAAGAACTGCAAATAAATTTATTTTTTTCCAGATTCCTCCTGAGATCAAGGCCAGGCAGAGCAACAAGCCAGTATGAATTCTGGATCTGAGGACAACCCTACGTCAACCGTTACTGATCAGTTCGAGGAAGGTCTTCAAGAAAACTCAGAGGATCCCACCAGTATTTTTGTGAAAGTTGAGCCTCAATTGGTGGAAGGAGATTCAGAAATTCCTCAAGAAACGCCAGTGGATTTGGATTCCGAGGGCCCGTCGACTCCACGGCCAACAAAGGAGAGCAAAAGACCACGCCGCAGGAAGAAAAAGCCCTCTGGCAGGGTATCCAAAGTTCCAATACCTGAACCGGCAGTGAAATGCGATTTGTGTGATTTTGCCGCAGAATATAGTGATCTCGTCATACAGCACAAGGAGACAATTCACGGAACTAAGCAAGTCTCGTGTCCGCACTGCATATACATAGCTGTGGACTTCAAAGAACTCAAAATCCACGTGTCGCAAGAGCACACGAGCGATGAGCCGCAATTGTGCAACCACTGCGCTTATGTTGCGAAGAGTCCCGAAGACCTCAAATCTCACGAGGAAAAGGTCCACAAGAAGAAGAAGTACAAGTGCCAAATCTGCGACTACACGAGCCAGTATCCAAGTCACGTGACCTGTCATGTGAAAGCAGTCCACACTAAAGAGAAACCGCACAAATGCCCGCACTGCGACTTCAGAACAGTACAGGCTAGCCACCTCAAGCCTCACATAGACTCAAAGCACGCTATGGTGAAGCCGTACAAGTGCAAAATTTGCGACTACAGCTGTGCTCAAGTTGGAAATTTGAAGAAACACGTATTAAAAAAGCACACAGAGGAACTGCCACTTAAGTGTCCGTATTGCGACTACGGTTCTGCTTATCCTGGCACATTGAAGACACACATTATGATCAAACATACGAATGAGCGTCCTCATAAGTGTACTTTCTGTCCTTACAGCACAGCGCTGATCAGTTTGCTCAAAACTCATGTTCTCGCCCGCCACACAAACATCAAACCATACGTCTGCCACCTTTGCAGCTATGGATCAGCAACTACAACCAGTCTCAAGTATCACATGAGGACTAAGCATCCAGATATTGGCCAGGAATCATAACATTTTTATTTGAGTTAATGTTACATTCTTATTCAATTGTTTAATTTTGTAATTAAACCTTTAAATTGCTTTTTAAAATACCCTAGGATATTGTTATTTAATTTTGATCATCTAAATAATTGAAATATGCAAAATAAATATATTTTCTAAAAATTGGGGATCACAAATCAAACATGGGGTTAAGGACAGTGTATAGCGAAAAATCGACCAAATCTACTGTTAACCATTTCAAGGAGTAGATTAACAATACGCTTTTATTAGCCGATTATAGTGTCGCTTACTATTTATAAAATGTACTTAAAACACTGTTTTTATTTTTATTGTTTTGAAGGGTGTATTCAACCGCGGGAGGTCCTGTGCATCCATAAATCACTGTTTAACTATGTTTGTTATCAAGATAAATATTGATGTATGGTTTTTAACACTTTATGCAATCAATGACTATTGTTCAAATATATACACTTATTGAAGTGAAAAATATTGTTTTCGTTTTTTTTTTTTTGTTTTTTTTTTATATATATTTTACTAATTTTGATTTTATTATAATTTAAAACTCCACTGCCTAGCGAGCCGTTTAGCTTCACATAAAGCTTTTTTCCTACTGACATGATATCTTCCTTATGTTATTGTACGTTTTTGATTATAAACAATTTTTAACCCTTTTCCGGACTGGACTACGTACGGACTTGTCCCAATGTAAGTCTAGCCAAACCCTTCTTATCTACCCCAGAGGTGTACTATATTGCAAAATGTTTAGGTGTATAAACGCTTCATGAAACTTGCGTTGGATACATAAATACTCTTGGAGTATTCATACGTTTCACGTGAATAGTCTGGGTTTTAACATTGGTGGTAACACGGTTAGTTTAGTTTATATTTAGGATTTTCTGTTTATCATTAAACACTCGCGGGTTAAGCCAACTCCAAGTCTACGTACCTTCTAGTTTTCTCCTGCCTTTTAAGCAATTCCGTGATGTCCTGTTTTTTGTGTCGTAGTTTATTATCAGCCGTGAAGCTTATCTAGTTATTTTTCCATCTGTTTATGATTTTATGTGTCAGATTGTCTCATAAACGTCTGTTCAATAATACCCAAGGATTCTTTCTTCTTCTGTTGCTGTTTTTGCAGATACATCCTAAGTCTCATGACTTCGTGACCTGGCAGCCAATGTATTGTTTTTTGCCTACCTGTACCTTATGATATGTTTCTTGCAGGGGCGTATATTCGAAATAATTTCTTCTTTTTTTTTTTAACGAATCAATTAATACTTCTGCTCCTTCACGAATGGCACTAGGGACGTGAACGGAACAACGCTAAGAGACCGCAGTTTCTGTGAGGCAGACGTTTTAGCACTTTCCTCCGAAGGAAAGTAGCTATTGAGGTTGCACTCATGACGGAATTTTTGAAAAATTTCCTCGAATCTTTATCGATCCTACCTAGAAGTCACCGAAAATGACCCCAGTTAAAATTTATATATATATATATATATATTTATTTATGTGTGTGTCCGTTAACACGATACCGGCCAGAGTTTTTGTTTCTTCCCCAAGAAACTTGGTATGTAGTATTCCCCAATCAAACGATTGAACGAGTTCGTTAACCAACAAAATCGGTCCATCTGGAGAGGGGGTTTACTCCGGAGCCAAAGTAGTTATTTGTCAATACCAGCCATAATTTGTGTTGTATTTCAACGAAACTCGGTATTCGTTCTGGTCAAGTAAAGAGAAAAATGTGTTGTAAAAATAAACTAAATCGGTTCATTAGGAGGGGGGGGGGGGTTTACTCCAGACCCAAATTACTAATTTGCTCATACCGGTCGTAATTTCTGCTGTATTGTAACTAAACGCGGTATACGTCCTGGGTATCTAATAAGGAAGAAGTGTTGTAAAAATGAACTAAATCGGTCTATCGGAAGGGGGGATTTACTTTGTACTATGTTTGAATTGAATTGAAACAGGAGTTATTTATTTAAATTTTAACGTCCATTTATTATTAACTAGGAATTTTAGGACGGGTTATCTTATTTATGTTTTTATTTTATTTATCTATATAGGTTATTTTAAGCAAATTATTCAGGAATGCACTGGACACTACCCAATTCTGAGGAAAGTGCTTAGTTATGCAGCTCCTGCGTGACGGACTTTTTTTACTTAACGCAGCACGTTCGTAATAGTTATATAATTGTGGCTCTACAATACTTTTACCTACTTTTAATACAGTGGATCAGATGGCAGAAAAGATGGATTACGATCAAAACGCACGAATTATGAGTGTCAACAAAGTGTTGTTTTATAATGATAACTCTAGACTACTCCCGGTTCGAATATCGCTACAAAACAATATTGAATTCATTTGACTTTTTCCCAATACCCTTCTCCTTGCTTTTCATATTTTATTTTCAAACGAAATTGAGGTCAAGTTTGTTAACTAAGAAAAAGCTCGACACTCAGTAAAGTGCTTTTTCAAAAATGACTTTATTAGTCATAAAAAAAAAAAACATATCCATCAATAGTAAACTAATAGACAATGTCTACATAAGCCAAGAGTAGGAGTCAGACTGACAGGTGTTTTCTTTTTTTTTTTTTTTGCTTTGTTCTGAAGATGCAACCCCTAAGTTTTGAAGAATGTTGGTTGCAAAATTTTGTGAATTCCCCTAACACGCTTATCAACACGGCTTAATGACGCAATCAGCAGGAAATGTTGTCTTAAATATATTTTTTTTGTTTAGTCCTAACACTCCCTATAATAATCCTAAAGTCAAATTTAATTCCATAATTCTGATTTCAAATTTATAATCTACTATTATCAGAATATATAAAAAATGCAAAATACCTTCTACTTAAACAGATAATTATTCATTACGATGAACAAATATATTTATATATTTGAACAAGCGATCCAATAGCGTTATCATTCCTTATCGTCTGTTATCGGTGATATGAGCTACAGTCAACTAACTCATCTTTACCCGTGTGCTCTTAAAATTTTTTATATTTTTGTTGTGGTCTAATTTTGTAATTCGTTATAAAAGTATTTTAGTTTTTAAGTCGAGATATAGTATTGTTTTTTGTTTGGTGTGATTTACGATTAAACAATGAGTTTTTGTAGAGATCTTTGTGATGGAGTTGCCGGCAACTTTAGAAATTGTGAGTATTTAAACTTTTTATTGTTTACTGTGAACAAGCAGTAATTATTAGAGTAATTGCATATATATATATATATATAGACAAACACGAACATTTTATCTACATGTGCGTATATAGAAAATAATTTCGGGATGGGCTGGGAAAAGTTCGGGGAGGCTGGGAACTAAAAATCTTGAACTTCGAATAGTTTTAGACGATCAAAACGCTATTACACCTAAAATAAAATATTTTTTATGACTAAGTGGACTTATTTAATTTCTTTTTAAAGGGTTTGTGACACATTTTACCGATCAAGTCAAAATGTCGCAGGGGGGGGGGCTGCAGCCTCTTTAGCCACCCCCCTTATATACGCCCATGTTTATCTAGGGCAACTTTTGGAATGTAAGCAGTTGGATCGATAAATGTTTAGTTACCTTCGGATATATGAGAATTTTGGTTTCGGTGTATACACACTTTACATTGATAACAGATAATATTATAATTATACAATTTTGGTTACGTTCAAAGTATTCTCATGTGAATGGCTTTTTGTATATTTTTCGTAGGGACAAAACCCGTCCATGTCTTGGGCCCGATTACGCAATCCATACTTACAAAGGGAGTATAACTGGTGGGGTCATCAATTTGTTTTTCTGATGATTCTGCATTGAAAAATACTCGACATGTGCCCGGGCGTTACGTCCAAATGTGACAATATTTTAGGAGCTGAAAAATAAAATAATATAGGTTGAAAATGCTTTATTAATGTGTAGATTATGAAAAATGATATCGACCTGTTTATTTCACCAATTTATTTGTTTTAGAATGTAGATTAAAGGAAAAATACAACTGTAAAGAAATAATTTATAATTATATTTCGTAATAAACTTGCATTAAAAAAATATATCCACCAAAAAATTATCAGATTTAAAATCAGCAACCCAAGAATCCCTAATATAGTAATCAGCAACCCAAGAATCCCTAATATAGTAATCAGCAACCCAAGAATCCCCAATATAGTAATCAGCAACCCAAGAATCCCTAATATAGTAATCAGCAACCCAAGAATCCCTAATATAGTAATCAGCAACCCAAGAATCCCTAATATAGTAATCAGCAACCCAAGAATCCCTAATATAGTAATCAGCAACCCAAGAATCCCTAATATAGTAATCAGCAACCCAAGAATCCCTAATATAGCAATCAGCAACCCAAGAATCCCCAATATAGTAATCAGCAACCCAAGAATCCCTAATATAGTAATCAGCAACCCAAGAATCCCTAATATAGTAATCAGCAACCCAAGAATCCCTAATATAGTAATCAGCAACCCAAGAATCCCTAATATAGTAATCAGCAACCCAAGAATCCCTAATATAATAATCAGCAACCCAAGAATCCCTAATATAATAATCAGCAACCCAAGAATCCCTAATATAGTAATTATCATTGAAAACAAGAAATAATAAGTTTTCCTAGTCCGGAAGAACCTAAACATTTACGTGACGTTTTGAAATTCAATATTTCGCCTTGAAATAATCCGATTTTTACGTCCTTGGACTCTTTAAAAAGAAGAGAGCTTCGTTTTTTTAACCATTTAGATAACTAGCTCAGAAGGCACTGGTAAGAAATGGTTCAAATAAAATCAAAAATAAAATTTAAACTAACGTTGATTCTAGAAAACGTTTAAACACGATTAGTTGGCTGGTACACTTTTACATAGGTTATTTGACTCAGGAAATCGAATGTAACTATTCTCAAGGCAATTTCTTTAGCCTTTTTCAAGAGATGTGGATAACACGGTAAGAAACACACTATTAAAAAATATAATTACCTCTAGTGTGATGGTCAAAGATTTCACGTGATTGTGACGCTCAAGTACACATGAGTCAACAATGTAAACAAATATCTTTATTATATACGCTGAATATTTACAGGTTCAGATAAGAATTGTATAGGGTTCACATAAAGTACACACACACACACACACATATATATATATATATATATATAGGGGAAGGTGTTGTACCTCTTACCGTCTTGTAGCTTTGACCACCGAGGCTGTCACGGCACGTAGTAACATTTTATAAATTTTGGTGTAATTAGGTTATACTAGTGTAATTAGTGTGTGCCTTTCTAAAAGGAAACCTCGTATCCTGACGGATATTCCTGAAAAGCTAGTTATCGAAAGAAAATAAAAACCAAAGCACCACCCTAAACGTAAGACACCACATACAAATAAACCCCTTCCTAAAAAAGTGGTAAATAAAAAGAAAATTATTCTGACAGTTCAGATTCTGCTACTGACTCGGAAATTTCTTCAGGAGAAAGTGACGTTGATCTGTCTGATAAATGTCGTGAGTTAAGTCGATAACCAGCAACAATTTGAAAAATATGATTTGGAAAAAGGAAATTTTATACAAGGTAGGGATTGTCGGGGTTCGGTCACTGCTATTTAATAAAACTACATTTTATCATAAAAATGGTTTTATTGTGCCGACGTTTCGGCTTGAACTTCAAGCCTTCATCAGGGCTGTAAAAAACAAGTAGGACGGATGTAATAATTCAACGACTTCTCCATTACCTTTCCTCACACCCCAAACACCAACTCCTCAATACTGCCAGCAACCTAATAAATCGAGCCCTCTCCCTATCCGACACCAAATTTCACCCTGCCAACAAATCCCGACTCCTCGATATTCTTACTACCAATGGATTTCCTACCAACATTATCACCCGCCTCATAAATTCTTTTAATAACCCTAAACCCATCCCCACTACCCAAGACAATATTGTCCCTCAATTCAGAGGCCTCCCTCCTCACAGAAAAAATCCAAAAATCCCTACGCGATACATTCCCCACTCTAAAACTAGGACTATCGACACAGAAAAAACTGAAAAACTTACATACGACTCTTAAAGACCCTATCCCACAAAAAGACAGGACCAATGTAGTCTACAGAATCCCCTGCATCACACCCAACTGCAATAGTGCGTAGATTGGACAGACTAAAAACCCAGTAAGAAAACGTATCAACAACCACTAACTAGACATGCCATCACATACGGACATGACTTTGGTTTTGACCTATACTCCATCCTTTCCACTGAATCCAACGAAGACAAACGCCTCCTTTCCGAATCAATTTTTATCCACCTAGAAAATAACCCAGTTAATGACAAAATTGACAAAGAAGTCATCTCCTCTACCTACTCCAACATCTTCCATTTATTAAAAACTCCATCCTAATCCCCTATACCGCCTGCAATATAGCCCTTTATACCTGCCTCCCTTTCCATTAACACAACAATTTATGACTTTATGACCCCTTACTGTACTTCGCCGCTTTCGCCGCTCTTTCTTTCATCTTCTAGGTTCTCTGTCCATTGGGTGGTCCAGAACCCCCCCCCCCCCTCACCAACTCCTTTCTTCCTATGTTTCCCTGTATTAAATAGAAATGATCCCGCAGATTAGATTAGATGTTATTCTTACATCTAACCTAATATGTAATCTGTTATTCTTATATCTGTTTTCCTAATAATCCAAACACTTCTAGAGCACATTGTTCTTCTATATATTATGTTCTAGTATTTTATGTTTTGTCTTTTTCCATATATGTATGTATATATGTATGTGTATTTGTGTATGTAGGCATATATATATATATATATATATATATATATATATATATATATTTCAGTATTACATCCGTCCTACTTGTTTTTTACAGCCCTGATGAAGGCTTGAAGTTCAAGCCGAAACGTCGGCACAATAAAACCATTTTTATGATAAAATGTAGTTTTATTAAATAGCAGTGACCGAACCCCGACAATCCCTACCTTGCATCATCTACGGTCAACGATCTCCTCTCAAGGAAATTTGATACTTGTTTAAAATAAAAGTAAAAAGACTATTACATATTTAGTCTCAGAGATCTGTGGTATTAAATGTCCAATGTTTAAGACCCAATATTTGAAAAAACAAACTTTAAGTGACAAGTTTACGAGAGAAGATGAAAATTTGTATGATATTGATGTTGAAGACATTGTGGCTAAACTTCCATACCCTACTATTGCTAGTGGATCTGCTTGACAGTTACAATGTTTATCGATTTGACTGGATGTTTCTGCATATTAAGCATAACATAATATCAATAATAGCTTTTTATTATGCTTACATCCTTGTCCTGTATTTATTAAACTTACAATTAATTATAATATTACTGAATACAATTTTCTTTCTGCAATGCTGTGTTGTTTTTACGTGGTCAGAGGTACAACACCCCATGGTCAAAGGTAGAACTACATGTTGTACCTTTGACCACTGTACGATTATTTTTTTAAAAATTAATAAAAAATATTAAATGTAATATAATAATACAGGGCCGCCACATGGGGGGGGGGCAGCCGGGTACTCGCTAATTGGAAAACAACGCATAGGTTATAAGCTTGTAAAAAGAATGGGGTTTAGAACATAGACGGGCGTAGCCTGTATTTATTGGAATAGGATCTATATTTTTTTAATGTACACAAACGACAAAAGAAGTGTTGTCCCAGAGTAGTATATTTCATTAGGAGTCGTAAGAAAACTTCAAGTAACGAAAGTAGTTGAGTTCTGATTTCTACCACTAGGGGCGCTGTAGCTCCTTTCTGCTCTGGAACTGTATTCCGTTCGCTTTATTATTGATCAAGAACAATAGATGAAAATGTGACGTTTTTATACATTTATTAAGTAGTACCAATCCTATACAAAACTCTGGGAGGAAGTTAATAATAAAATTAATAATAGAAACAGTTGCTCATTACAAATGTAGAAGAGCAGAACTATTATGATTTTATTTTATTTATGTACATTATTTTAAGCGAATTATTCAGGAATGCGCTTGGCACTATCTATATTATGAGGAAAGTGCTTAGCTATGCAGCTCCTGCGTGCCGCACTTTGGTTATTACTTTTCTCAAAAACGGCCACAGATATCGCATTGAAAATTTTTCGGAAAATAAAAAAGATATTTATTATGGTGCATGACATTATAACGAGTTAACTCAATCCAGCCAAAAGTAATACTAAAAAGTCCGTCACGCAGGAGCTGCATAACTAAGCACTTTCCTCAGAATTTGGGTAGTGTAGATTGCTTTCCAGAACAATTTGCTTAAAATATCCTACATAAATAAAATAAAAACATGAATAGTTCTCTTTTAAATTTGTAATGAGTAACTGATCAATTAATAATTTGCTTCCAGAGTTATGTTTACACATGGTACCTATTACACTTCGTAATAAATACAAAAAACCTCATATTATCGTATTTTGATCTAACGCAGGAACAGGATACAGTCACTCTAGTGGTAGAAAGCGCTCCTTGCGGCGGCTTTGTGAACCTACGTCTGACGGGCTTTTCTATTGAAGTATATTACAAATTAAACCCCCGCTTTCCGATTGACCGATTCAGCTCATTTCTACAACACTTCTTTCTCATGAGTTACCCACGACGTATACCGCGTTTCGTTACAATACAGCAGAAATTACGACCGGTATGAGTATATTAAGAATTTGGGTCAGGAGTAAACCCCCCCTTCTAATGAACCGATTTAGTTTATTTTTACAACACATATTTACCTGTAGATTACCACTACGAATGCCGAGTTTCGTCGAAATATACCAAAATCACTGCTGGTAGTGGCGAATTGGTATTGTGGGTCCGGAGTAAACCCCCCCTCCTAATGAACCGATTTAGTTTATTTTTACAACAGTTATTTGCCTGTGGATTACCACTACGAATACCGAGTTCCGTTGAAATATACCAAAAATCACGGCTGGTAGTGGCGAATTGGTATTGTGGGTCCGGAGTAAACCCCCCCCCCCCTTCTAATGAACCGATTTAGTTCATTTTTATATCTCACTTTTCTCTCTATATTACCACTACGGATGCCAAGTTTCGTTGAAATATAACAAATATTACGGCTGACATAGTCAAATTAGTGTTTTGGGTTCGGGGTAAACCCCCCCTTCCGGTGGACCGACTTTGGTGGTTAACGAACTCGTTCAATCGTTTGCTAATTTAATGCTATATACCAAGTTTCGTGACGAAAAAACAAAAACTCTGGCCGCTATCGTGTTAACAGACACATATATATATATATATATATATATATATATATATATATATATATATATATATGCATATATATATATATATATATATATATATATATATATATATATAAATTTTAACGGGGGTCATTTTCGGTGTCTACTAGGTAGGATCGATAAAGATTTGAAGAAATTTTTCAAAAATTCCGTCATGAGTCCAACCTCAATAGCTACTTTCCTTCGGAGGAAAGTGCTAACAATAGTCTAAGTAATAATGGTTAAAGTAAATATAATTACGGGCATTAAATATCCGTAACATTTTCAACATCCGAGTTAAATCAACTGTAGGAAAATCGAAACGGAACTTTACATTTCTTTTGAGATTGGTATACGAAGTGAAAAGAATCATTTTTGGTTGGAAGTTTACAAAAATCCTAGCCAAGAAATGCCTCACCGCAAACAATGAAATAAGAAAGTGACTAATTCCTTAGTGATAAGAGCTGATAAGAAAGAGATTAAGAGGTTTCGGTGTAAGGTGATGTAATTGCCGTCCTAATTAAGGTTATTTTACTCGCTTTTATCGATTTTCCTTAGGGCAGAACCTCAACACATGACGTCAATCCATGACGCTCATTGGCGTATATAAGGGGGGGGGGGGCTGCAGCCCTCCCCCCTCTCCCGAAATTTTAATTTATTCGGTAAAATCTATATATATAAATATATATATATATATATATATATATATATATATATATATATATATATATATATATATCAAAATCACGTGTCTCTCTGTTTTTCTGTTTGTTTGTTTCTTATACAAATCTACACCGTTTGACCGATTTTGACCAAACTTGGCACACAGGTAGGTCTTGATAGAAGAAATCTCCTAGGCTAGGTCAATATAGTCAAATTTCAAAATTTGGTCAAAAGTTTTGTTCGAGAAAAATTGGCTACACTGAACCATTCAGATTGTAACGGCCATTTTGAATCGACAGCCATTTTGAATAATGTCTCAAATTTATTTGTTGATGTTCCTGATAATTAGAATGATGGCTTTACATCATTATATAATCATGTAATGCAGTTTATTTCAATTTTATTTCAACAGTCACTGTCTAACTAAGGAGCACTGGCTATTCTTTGAAAAGAGCTATCTACTCGCAGGCTCTGCTACTGGCCTCTGTCGGCTGTTAGATGAAGTGCTGTTGTGCTGGCCTCTGCCGGTATCATTACGAACTAAAACAAATTCACATCGTTTGACCGATTTTCGTAACTGGGTATAGACAACTAGGTATCAAGTAGATCTTGATACGGGGAGAGTCATAGACAGAAAGCAGGAGTAGCATGGCACACTGGGCAACAGCTAGTGTGTCATAAAAACCTTAAAATTAAATTAAATAAGATCACTTAGTTCAGATTTTTTGTGTGTGTGTGTAATAGCTTTTTAGTTGGCTTGGTTCTAGATTGTTAGTATCTGCCAATTGTGCCATCCCTCTCCCCGAAATTACTTTCTGTATATGACCCTGATGACGCTTACAATAAATGTTGACTTTCAAGTCCATTGGAACATGGTTCTTTGGGCAAAAGTTGCTTGAACGAAATCGTACATTAACGTTTTTGTGCTAATAGTCTTGCTGGTTTTCTAACGTAGGGGGGACGAAACGAAACCATTTTTAAGGTGATATATGTTCCCCTTTTCGAAAGAGCGGAAAAATAAGTATTCCCAAATAATTTTCAGTTTGGGTATTCAGAATTGACGGATTAAGTTGAAAATTGTTCCAGAAGTTTAATATTTTTCAAAACTAATTATTTTATTCCATAAAATCTGATTGTAGTCCCAATGTTTAAAATAGGTGTTCAAGTTGTTTAGGGTTTTCAAAAAACTAATCTCATTGGTCATTATCTAATGTTTAAAAATAAGAACATTTATATGTTTTTATTTGTCACTAGTGATCGTCTGTTGGCATTACTGTCATAGAGGTGGAAAAGTTCAATTGCGCTTGCGCGAACTTCTGAAGGAATTATTCCCTTTAACCACCTCACTGGTCAGTCATTTGTAAAGAAGTTTAATGGACTACACTCTACCTGTAGCACTAAAATACTGATTATGCCTGGTTTCTGGAGCGAAATTCGCGCGGAAAAAATCGTAATGCTTACGTTCTCGAATTCATATGGTTGTAAACACTCTCATTATAGGCTACTTAACGTAGGATAACGAATGAAACCATGTTTAAAGCGATATTTGTAACCGTTAGCGAGAAAAATTGGTACAACTACCTTTCCAAACTAATTTTCAATTAGAAACGATTGTTTCAGTTGAAACTTGTTCCAGATGTTTGATATTCTTCTAATCTAGGATATTTAAATGTTCGTTTCGTTTGTAGGTAAGGAAATATAAGAAAAAAAAATTAAAGAGGAAGAAAACTTTATTAACAAATAATAAAGTGAGCTGCCAACTTTATCGGGTTGCTGGCCACACAGCATGCTAATCTACCTGTTCTGGTATTCCTTTATAGATTCGGGTGTTTCATTTGCAGTCTGTTCTTCATTGAGTGGTGTAAACATCCTTCACAAATATCCGTATTAGACATGCGCGCCACGCCGGGTTTTGGTGGCGCCGCCGAGCTTATTCAGTCGGCGCGCCGATCTCGTTGGCAGTACTGGACGAAAGAGTGTAGCTGGTGGGTGAGGGGAGAAAAGCTGCGTGGTGACCGGCTGGCGCCATTTTGAGCTTATCTTCTGATCGAGTAAACACTTGTGTGTTGTGATAGTTGATTGGAAAATGACAAAGCTTGTATCGGAGAAGCGTAAAATAAAAAAATTATATATAAACATGCTCTTTAACAAATAAATCTGGTTTTTGTGGGAGATATTTTGTGGGAAACCTCGCAATTGAAGAGAAAAACTAAAAAAAAGTCCGACTCGCTAGAACTGCGTCATATTAGCGCGGTTCTGTCATAACCCTCGTGCTATTAGTAAAGGAATAAATACAGTTATTGGTAGGATTTGACGTTTCGTAAAAAATATGAAATAAAATCTCAAACAGAAGGAAGTTTACGGCGCCAACACAGGAAGCTGACACTAAGCGGAAATGACTCCCCGCTTTCTCAACGTTCTCCCTGCGGAAACACTATTATCATTAACTTTCTCATTTTCTTGCCTTCTTTTACTAAAAGACTAATTTTACTGATAATTACATTTTAAAACAATCAATTAAAAAGTAAGATTTCTCCGATTGACATCACCACATCGAAAATTGCTTTAGAACCATTTTTGTAATGGCATTTTTCGAATGGGCACCTTCTCCTTGCCACGACATTCCTATCGATTTCAAGATATTTACGAAAGAATACGAAGATCCCAAAAGTTTTCAAAATATTTTTTTTTTTAAACTTTTTTTCCTTAAATCCAAACTTAATCAACATCTTAGTTTAATGGAATCACACAGTTCAATGGAATCCCACGATTTCATGTACCCAAACTTTTTTTTTTTTTTTTTTTTTTTTTTTTTTTTTTATTTATTTATTGAATATTTACAATCTGTATACATATGTTTGCATATAATACAATAAGTAAATATGTATCTCATTAACTAGCACAAGGAAAAATAGAGGGGAGAAGGCAGCCATTGCTGACACTCCCTGAGGAATTATAAATATTTCATTTAAGTATTACAGCTGGTCTCTAGGCCACTTTCTTTTCAAGCGTCTCGGAGGATTGGAAGGGATCGTATCTGTGGAAAGGGATTGGGCAAGGGGATTGGGATGAAAGGATAGCTTGGAATGAAAAGTGGAGAAGCGGGTTTTAGCTAATTCAGCGACAAAGGGAATTTCGTGGTCTCGGTGGATGATACTATTGTTGACGTAGAAGGGAGCATTAAGGATCCGGCGAAGGACTTTGGACTGGAAGGTTTGGATTCGGTTTATGTTAGATGGTTTTGCTGTACCCCATAGTTCAATGCCGTATGTCCAAATCGGTTTAATAATAGTTTTGTAGGTTGTTAGTTTGTTTTCAGTACTGAGTTTTGATTTGGGACCTATTAGTCGTCTAAGTAGGCCGTAGCGTCTGTTTAGTTCTTGTCGTTTTGTTTTTGTGTGTGTGTTCCAAGTAAGTCTCTTGTCGAGGTGGAAGCCTAGGTATCGAACAACATCGGATTTGGGAATGAGGGATTCGTTAAGGGTAACAGATGGGCACTCACTACGCCGCAGTGTGAATGTGACGTGTTTACATTTTTCGGCGTTGACTTTGATTCGCCACTTCTTTAGCCATTGCTCGATTTCTAAGAGATGATTCTGGAGCGCTTCTGAGGCTTGCTGCGGGTTGGCGGAACATGAAAGCACTGCAGTATCATCTGCAAAAGTTGTGATAATGGTACTGGGATTAGTGGGGATATCAGCGGTGAAGATGGAGTAGAGGAGAGGGGCTAGGATGCTGCCTTGGGGGACTCCAGCAGATACGTGGCGGGATGAGGAATTCGATGCATTGTATTGGACATGAAACTTGCGGGATGAAAGAAAGGATTTTAGGATTAAGTAGTAGGTGATGGGGAGAAAACGCTTGAGCTTATAAAGGAGGCCCGGATGCCAGACCCGGTCAAAGGCCTGGGATACATCTAGAAAGACTCCAGAACAGAAGTCCTTACGCTCAAGCGTTGAGGAAATTGTGTCTACAACTCGGAAAGCTTGTTGAGTGGTAGAGTGGAGTGATCGGAAGCCAAACTGATGAGTTGGAATGATACCAGAGGATTCAACTATTGGAAGGATACGTTTGTACAGCAGTTTTTCAAGGATTTTAGAGAGGATGGGTAACAAACTGATTGGGCGGTAGGATGATGTTTCGATAGCTGGTTTGTTTGGTTTAGGAATAAGGATTACAGAGGAGTGTTTCCAGGAGGAAGGGAAGTGAGTGGTTCGCAGTACACTGTTGTATATAAGGATGAGGAACATGATGGCTTTATGGGGGAGGTGCCGAAGGATTTTAGCGGTGATAAGGTCAGGACCAGGGGACTTATTGAGGGGTAGGTGATTAATGATGTATTTGACTTCCGATGGGTGAAAGGAAGGTGGAGGTAAGGACATCGGTAAGGGTTCGGAAAGATAAGTGATTACCTCTTCAGTATGGGAAGGGTTTAACTCTGGGTTCGGAGAAAAGGTTGCTTCTAGATGATTGGCAAAGTGGGAAGCTTTTTCTTCGTCACTTCTGGCCCAAGTTCCATCTTCACGTCGGAGTGGGGAGGAGGTAGGTTGAAATTTAAGAATTCTTTTTGTGGCTTCCCACAGTGAGTGGTTACGGGGCGTTAAAGAAGAAAGATATTCTTCCAGTCGGTGATTGTCTAGTTTAGTCAGTTCGTTTTTTAGCTTTCTTGTTAGTCTATTGAATATGGTTTTGTCTGCAGGGAGATGGGATAGTTGCCATTGTGTCCGGGCACGTCGCTTGGCTGAGAGGAGCAGTTGTATATGATGAGGGATTGGAGTTGCTGTTGGTTGACGTTTGTGAGTTGGTTTGCTGGCGAGTCTAGCGCAGTCTTGGACTGATTTGGTGAAGAAGTCCACAGCATCGTCAACATCTTGCGCTGTCTTCAACTTTACATTGAGGTCCAGAATACTGTTTAGGCTAGACTGGAACATAGCCCAGTCTACAGGTCCGGTGGTTAGAGATGGTTTAGTTTGAATAGGGATAGGAGATGCACTGAGTGACAAAAGGAGAGGGGAATGGTCAGAAGAGAGGTCTAAAAGGGGAGATACCGACGTGAAGATACCGTTCAAGCCAGAAGTAACGAAAAAATCTAGGATGTCCGGATTTTTGTGGGGATCGGAAGGCCAATGGGTTGGATGAGGTTGGGAAATGTAGGAATACTCACCATTGTACAGTACGTCGTTTAGCACTCGGCCTCTCGAGTTAGTAAGGCGACTTCCCCAGAGGAGATGCTTGGCATTAAAATCTCCCCCAGCGATAAAGTGAGTGCCAAGGGACTGGAATAAATTGGTAAAATCAGGGTGATACATCCGTTGGTTCGGAGAGCAATAGATGGAGGCGATGACGAGCGGAAATCTTGGTAAAGGAATGGAGATGGAGGTTAATTGAGAAGAAGCAGTAGACTGAAAGGAATGGGAATGATGGGATATGTTGTTTTTAACCAAGACCAGTGTACCACCACGGCCTCTGTCGTCAGGGTGATCTGTACGGTAAGTTTTGTATCCTGCTATGTTAAAGTAATGTTGAGTTCGTAGGTGTGTCTCTGTTATAAGTGCAATATCTATGTCACGGTCTGTAAGTAGCAGTTCTAGTTCTTGTCTTCGGGGTAACAGCCCGTTGGAATTCCAGAGGAGGATAAGGATAGGAGATGTACTGGGTGGGATCATTTTTTAAGAAGTACTGGGATGCATTGCTCAATAAAGGAGGATAGGAGCTTAATAAGAGGATTGATTAAGTTTTCTAGTCTTGTGAAGAAGGAGTTGAATAGATTGGTGGGATCGAAGGTTTTGTTTGGTTCAGGTGAGTTATACGGGATGTCGCACGGGGTAGATTGTAGAGGAGGTTCTTTAGGTTGGGCAGGAAGTCGATGCTGAGGGACTTGAAAAGTAAGTGGGCTTTGACTAGAGGGACGCTGACGCTGCATGAGGGGTTGAGGGTTGGGGATAGGAACTGTGGGTTGAGGAGAGGATTGTAGGTTGTGGAGTTGTGGACAATTTTGTTGAGATGTGGACGGTTGAAGAAGGTCAGAGAAGGTGACTCCTGACGAGATGAACCTGGTTGGAGGTAGATGTCTTGCAGAGTACTGTCCGCTTGTGGTGGGTTCGCCGCTAGTGGAGGGCTGAGGTAGATTATCAGGTTGGGCTGCCTGCCGGTGTGCTGCGAATCGGTTTTGGAGAGTCTTCACGGCCTTGTAAACTTCACAGCCGCGGTAGTTTGCAGGGTGATTACCGCCGCAGTTGGAACATTTGGGTGGAAGTTCCTTGGGATGGGTGCAGTCCTTAGCGTCATGCTCTCCTGCGCATTTCACGCATTTAGATGTGTGCTCACAGTAGTTCGCTGTGTGTTTAAATTCAAGGCATTTGCGGCACTGCGGGATATCTCTTCACTGCCTTGGCTCTTCAACTGAGATTCTCGTATGTAGGAGATATTTTTCTTTGAAGATTTCTTTACTCTTCGGTTCTTTAGTCAGATCAACAAAGAATAGTGGCATAGGTTGTTTTGTGGCTGGGTGTTTTGCATTATGTACATTTTTGACCTTGTATCCGAGCTCTTCGAGTTCCGATTTAATATCATCTGGAGGAGTGGTGTGGTGGAGATGACGTAAAACAACTCTGTAGGACTTGTCTTCCTTGAGCTGATAACAGTGGAAGTCGCTCTCCATGTCCCCGAGGTATTTTACTACTTTGCGGAAGGAGTCACTGGTGTGTGTATTTATTAGCGTGTCCTGGAACCGTGCTCGACAGGTGAACGAGTCTTTGCCAATTAAATTGGAGATTTTTTGACAGAATTTTTTAAAGTCTGTGATGTTTCTTACAACAATAGGCGGTGGCTTCGGAACTAATGTTGATTGTGACGTTTCCACTTTAGCGTTTGTGTCCATATTTAATTTTTTGGAAGGATTTCTTGGCTTCAGAAATGGAGCTTCTTTTGAGAGGGATGGGGTATCTATAAATGTTGCTCGAGAAGATGTTGATGACGCGAGCGATGTCTGTGACATAGATCGCTTAATAAAGGTTTTTTTCTTTTGAGGTGAGTTTATGGGTGAATTCTCCTGAGAGTGATGCCTTCTGTTGTTTGATTTTCTTTTTCCTCCCATAATTGCTTATGATTGTGATTGATTAGAAGGCCGAGGAAAAATAAAAAATTAAAAAACAAAAATAAAATAAATAAATAAATAAATAAAATAAGTCTCGGGGTGGGGATTCGAACCGCAGACTTCTGGATCGGGAGTCCTTCACTCATCCACTAGACCAGAGAGAGAGCTGGCAGTAGGTGCTGGGAAGCTTGTTGAAGGCCTGAGTATTTGGCCAGCTGAAGGGGCAGCAAGGAGGGGATGACTGGCCAATTCACGCAGCCCCCTACCACTAGCCTAGCTAGGGCAAGGGACTAATAAAGTGAAAAGTAAGTTTTCTTTACTTACTATTTTCAGGCTTTCGGCTGGATATTTGTCTTTGAAACTTCACACACTGGTACTCGAGTGTTAAGTCTCTAACATCACGACTTTTCACAAGTATAACCGGGATATAACCACTCGAAATAATGATTTGAACAGGAGGGCTATAAAATGCTGCGTATCGGGCAATGGCTACAACGCGACTCAAAACTGAAAATAAGTTACATAAACATTTGTTCCACTTACCTCAAAAACTGTTACAGATATCGCCTTAAAAATAGTTTCATTCGTTTTCGTATGTTAAGGAACCTATTGGGCCTAATCTATATTAATATCTGCAAGCATATAAACCCGAAAACATAAGTGTTACGATGTTTTTGGGGCGAATTTCGCGCCAAAACCCGTTCCGAAAGACGGAGTCTGCTGGTTAACGACCATTTTTGAGCCTATGAAATAGCAAACAGATATATATATATATATATATATATATATATATATATATATATATATATATATATACATATATATTTGGATGGAACGGCATTTTTCTCCAGCGGTAGTACTCCTCCTCACTTCTTCCTGGAATATTTCGATGGGTTCATCTCCATCTTATTCAGCCAGGTAATTAATGTTTCTTCCTCGGTGGTTGCCGAGGGAATGACCACCGAGGAAGAAACATTGATAACCTGGCTGAAGAAGATGGAGATGAACCCATCGAAATATTCCAGGAAGAAGTGAGGAGGAGTACCACCGCTGAAGAAAAATGCCGTTCCATCCAAAGATATCCCAGAGACGAAAAATAAACATCAAGCATATATATATATATATATACACACACATATTGTAAGTAAAATTGTAGCATCTCCCTTGGGGCTTAAAAAAATAGCCCACGCCGCACGCCTGAAAATTCAGCCTCAGCGCGCATGTCTAATCCGTATTAGGAAAATACTTTTTCTTTTCTTTCACTTTTTATTCCTTTTCTCAAGTACCGTAAGAAAAAAAAATGTAGATTATAACCATGAAACGTTTTCGGATCTCGGTAAATTTTGTAAAATATCTCGAAGACGGTTGGGAAAACGTAGTAAGTGGAAAGTTGCTATTCGAAAGATTACTAACTTCTCTAAGAAAGAGGTTCTGGTATGATGTTTTATGAAGCGATATCAATGGGAGAACTATGTGCATAAAACTTCGAAATAGTCAGTTTTTCGTTCTTGTCTACGGGCTTTGTCTCTGTAATAATGATTATTATGGCACAAGGTAATTTATTTATTTTTATTTTATCCAATCCCCGTCGGTATCCCCGTATCGCTTAGTGAGGTCAGGAAGATGGATGGTAAGAAAATGAGTATTATAGTGTTACCAAGAGCGAACGTTGAGACAGAGGATGGAGTAATCCCCCCTAGGATACTGTATTTTTGTAGCGCTGGAAGATCATAACCTACCAATAACTGCTTCTATTCCAGAGAATGGCTTTTTTTGGCATTTAGGGCACTATGGATTTTCACGGATTCGCGCTAGGACAACGCAGTTTCTGCGGATCGGACTTTTTTTTTCCCCAAGAAACGTGGCATATAGGACCAATTAGTCTGCACTACCCAAATTTGATTAATATGTTGCGTGAACGACTTTTTTTGTCTGTGTGTTTATATAAGACTCTCTCTATATATCTACTATCTTTCTACATATTATATACCTATGAATTTTTGAATATGTTTTCCCTCCCACAGGCATGACAACTCCCATCACGAGGACCAAGATGTACTGGGCCGGTGGGATTTCACTCTTCATCATACTCTTCATAGTAATACTCTGCGTCTCTCTACCAAGCGGCGGTAGCTCCGTCACGCAAGGACGGCAAGCTCTCTACGACTCCCCCTTCAGCGTAGGGTAAGATATATATGAACTTTATTTATCGTATTTAATTCGTTCTGGTAATGACATAAACTTTTATTCAATATTTCTGTTAATACAATTTTTGGATATATGGAATTCGGCAAATCTAAGATCTTTAGCAATGAATTGTGCTGCAATTTTAACGTGTGCAAATATATTAAATTAAAAGAATTAAAAGGAGACTGTGAAGGTATT
Source organism: Gonocerus acuteangulatus (assembly GCA_946811695.1). Taxonomy (NCBI): domain Eukaryota; kingdom Metazoa; phylum Arthropoda; class Insecta; order Hemiptera; family Coreidae; genus Gonocerus; species Gonocerus acuteangulatus. Next base: position 72,634,958 of record OX328128.1, read on the forward strand.
TCTGTGAACCTTGAATACTTTACTAATTTCAAATGTAAGCACAACTTTTTAAGCTGGGTCCCGCTCGTTATATATACCTATACATAAACTAGCTAAGAATGGATAGAGATATTTTCATTTTATTCTACCGTGGTCTAGTGGCTAGCGCCTTAGATTCATAATCGAGAGATGGTGGGTTCGATTCCCACTGGTGGCAGGAATTTTCTCATCCTACGGCTCGTTGGAAAAATTCCTCGCTGCACCCTGGATGTCGGCACTAATGGTCTAGACGTCGAAGCACCGTAAAATAAAAATAAAAACAAATAGCCAATATATTTAAGATTGGTACGATTTTATTAGTAGGTAATAAATTTTCTATTTAAATTCTATCTTTTAACACTCACCGCCAATGAGCCTTTCCTATCAAAAAATCAACATTACAAATTAACAATTCTAAAATTACTGGCACCTCAATCATAAAGGTCTTAACAGAATCTCATTTTTTTAAAAATTAAATGTTGAAATTAGTTAGGCTTTCCAATGTATTTTTGTTTGCTACTTATTTTTATCGACATTGTTCGATCTTTAAAGCTTTATCAGTTTCACGAATGAATTATTTAAATAATTCGAATAATCTTTTAAAGTGGAATGCCGTCATTCGAATTCCCAACTAACTTCCTAAGGAGCCAATTTCGATCGGTGATAGGGGACTTGGTTATCTTCTGGAGGACCTCAATTAGTAATTTGGGCGCGCAATGAAATATTTTATCTTCTATTGCCGTCGTTGGAGGGTCGGAGTCGGGCCCCACAAATCGTACTGACCGAACTTTATCCCAGACTAGCCGTGTGGTTAAAAGTCGCAGGAACTGCGTCATCTTAGCGCGGTTCCAGTTCTTTCTTTTTTTTTTTTTTTTTTTTTTTTTTTTTTTTTTTTTTTTTTTTTTTACGGTGCATCTACCTACATCTAGGTCATTAGCGCCGACATCCAGAATGTAGCGAGAAATTTTACCAGCGAGCCCTGGGATGATAAAATTCCTGCCGGAGGTTGGAAATCGAACCCACCATCTCCCGCTTATGCATCCAAGGTGCTAGCCATTAGACCACGGGAGACCCCGGTTCCTGTTCATATCCCTATTCTCATTTGAAAAGCATAGAATAGAAACAGATAATATTTTCCTCGGCCTTTGTTCAAAGGGTTTTATGGCTATACCTGGAGTCGGGTCCGCAAGACCCTAGAAACCTCTTCTACCGATACTTCATTTCAAACGTTTCAATGAATTGGAAAATATCAAAAATTTTCATATATTCCTGTGTTCTTTTACTATAGTAATCATTCTACAGATAAAATCAATTAAAAAATAAAATAAAAAAAACCAACACCATAAAGGCAATTGAAAATATTCAAAAGACGTCAACGAATCTTTTTCTCTTGGCAAGCTATATTTCTAACAATGAATTGTTTTTCTTATTTTGCCTAATCTGTTTTATTGTAAAATACATTATCCAACTATAAGCAATTAAAAAATAACAAGGAATAAAAACAGACAAAAATAACAGTTCGAATAAGCAAAATCAATTACTTTAATGTTTTAAGCACTTATTTCTCCGATTGACATCGCCGAATCAAAACTTTCATCAGAACCTTTTTTGTAGAGGATTTAGTAAGCTTTCTAATCGTATTCTTTTGTTTACCAAGATTCTCAACCTTTTTCGAGATATTAAGGAAAATGTACAAAGTTACCAAAACTTTTTATGTCTGTTAACAAAATATTTTATTCTAACCCTTCCTTAACTCCAAACGTAACCAAAATTTCAACATATTAGTTTTAATGATGCAGAAAATGTTTCAACTGAATCTCATGATTCTAAGTACCCAAACCAAAAACGGTATTCAAAAACTATTTTCCAATTTTCTCGAAAACGGTTAAAGCTATCGCCTTGAAAATGGTTTCATTCGTTTTCCTAGCCAAATAAGCCTATAAAACGAGTACTTACACGCTTATGAACTCAAAAACGTAAGCGTTACGATTTTTTTTGCGCGAATTTCGCCCCAAACGCCATCTTCCAGTGGGCGGATTTTGCTGGTTAACGAACTTAACCTTTCAAATCGGGCGACAGATTTTTGTACCAAATTTCATCAAAATCGGACCATTAGGGAGGCCAGAAATCCGCGAACAGACAAATATATATATATATATATATATATATATATATATATATATAAATAAATATATACATATATATATATATATATATATATATATATATATATATATATATATACAAATTTTAACCACCGTTATTTTCGATCTCTAGGGGTTCTGAAACGAGAAATTTTCTAGTCGGCACTTCCGGATTGTTTCATTGTATCAACCTTATAAGCGGGGTTCCTCCCTATCGGGGAGGGAGGAACCGCGCTAAAAATAAGATACCTTTACAGAATCTGACCCTGTGTGCCCTTGTACTAATTTTCGAGACTGATAAATAATCATATTAATTTACAAAAGAAAACGTTGAAGCATAAGTTTTGACTGGAGTCAACAAAACCGAGAAAACGTGTTGTTTTCATTACATTCTTCACACCAGGTAAAATATTATAAGTAAGGACTTACTTGGTCATATGTTTAATTGGATAATTTTTTTCCTTTCTCTGTTTTAGCGTGAATTACATAGCATCAGGGTTCTACAATAAAAAGAAGGTCGGCGAATTTGACAAAAACTTGGTGAAATATGTGTCAGAAAGTCTCATCAAAGTTCAGGTAAGCAAATAATCACACATATGAAAAAGTTGGACATTTTGTTCTCAATAATGTATTTTAATAATGGCGGGAGGTCACATGTGTGTTTAAACACTTCATCTTCACACACAACTTTATTTCCTGCTGTACATGTCTCGTTTGTATAGACGCCCCTTCAGGAGCAACTTAACAAAATATGTACATAATTATAGCCTTAAGGAATACCTTCCACGTATATTTCTTTGAATTAGTAATATAAAGTGTGAGAGATAAAAATGGTCACTTGGGGAAAGCGTAGAGGGGGCTCGACGTTTCCTATTCTACATCCCTCCCAGCTCCCGCTCTGCCTAGTGTAGACCTTAATTCTACCCTCCTTTTGGCATTTAAGACATTAATATGAAATATCCTAAACGACAACTGAGTTAAACAATTTATAAATAGAACATAAATACCACATACTATTAAACGACTATTCTATTAAAGAACCTAAGTCAAGAACGAAAAACATACAACAACTTTCTAAGCAGGTGACGAGAACTAGATCGTTTGAAAGCCGAGACGTAATTGGCAAGGTACGGGACTAGGAGGGGGAGGAGTGGCAACCCAGCAAGGCCGTCATTGGCTAAAGGCGCCACCACCTTCCCCTAACAATCCACACCCAAGTGACACGTTATATCTCTCACACTACAGCCAACCATCGTAAACTAAAATGCCTTACAATCCCGCAGATATTTGGCGTCCGAGCAGACTGCTCTGCCCAATACAAGGACGCTCCCGAGCTAGTCATGGAACAGGTGGACTATCTCTACAGACTCATACCCACGCTGAATATGAAGTTAGCAACCACCGTGAAGGATATCACCACAGCAAGCAGCAACGGGGCGGTGTCCGCCTTGGTGGCCATCAACGGTGGGCATTCTCTTGGCTTGACCCTTTCTAGTCTGCGCACTTTCCACCGGATGGGTGTCAGGATCATGTCTATAACATCCAGTAACTGTACCACTCCTTGGTAAGCATTATATAACTTCTCTCTCTCTCTCTCTCTCTCTCTCTCTCTCTCTCTCTCTCTATATATATATATATATATATATATATATATATATATATATATATATATATATATATATATATATATATATATATATATATATATATATATACTTTGTTAAAAATTTGATGAAAATTATTATTAAGTTTCAAATTTGTACACACTAAACGACTTATTAGAATATGAAAACCCCAAAATAACACACTTTCTCCACTTCTTGCCTTCCGCAACAAAACAACGAAAAACTAAGTTTGAATGACCTCATTGCCAAGTCTGATTCAGCATGAAATAATCTTTTTGAAGAGCACCACACAAAATATTTTTTTAACTTTATTATTATAACACCATTCTCATATAGCTCCTTCAGGAGCGTAAAGCACTTCAGATGTTGCAGCTATAAGGTTATGCACGGAAAAGCCTTTATATTAGCGGACAAAGTTTCCTTTATTAGCGGGAAAAGCCTTTATTTGTGGACGAAATTTCCTTGCATATAACGATGGACAGATGGAAATTGTTTAAGTGTTGACTTGGTCCCTTCGATGTATGAATCGCAACGATATCAAGCAGCGGGTTCATTCTTCTTATTATGCAATGTTTTTATACGTATATGTGTGTGTGTGTGTGTGTGTGTTTGTATGTATAAGGCATTTTTAAACGGCTTGAATATTATTTTCAGGGCAAAAGCAGCAATTAATCCCGAAAAACCAACGATCAGTTACAGTCTGACTGATTTCGGAAAAGTAAGTACCCTAGAAGTAAATATTTCTCATTTTTTAAGTTGAATTTTTATATTATCCTGTTGAATAATTGCTTATGACTTTGATGGCACCCATCTAAATATTTTGTGTTTGGGTGTGTGTACAAAAATGTTGTCTTATTTGAAAAGACCCTCTTTTCCCTATTTTTGGGACGTTTTTCGGTTTTGCCGTGCTTGATATTTCCACGTCTCTCCAGCTGCTTCCATGTTTTCTGTTAGATGGTCAACTTGAAAAAAAAAAAAAAAAAAAAAGTCAAAGATCCTCCCCTCCTTTATTGGTGATTGCTGTTTTAGATTTTGAATTTGACTTCATTGCATATTTCAGGCCGTAGTAAGAGAAATGAACAGGCTAGGAATTATGATAGACATCGCCGGAGCTGACACTGAAACCCAGAGCGCCATTCTGGACGAATCCAAAGCGCCAGTTGTAGCAATTGGCGTGGGCCTCAAAGCAAACAAGATGGATCCCTTCAATTTGGACCAGAACATCGTTCCGAAATTCGTAAGTAAACTTGGACAATTATCTTCTGGTTCCGTAGTTCTAATAGTAGTAGTTGTTCACTAAACCATATGACCAATTCGTTCCAAATGGCGATCATCAACAACTTCTCTCGCAATGTCCCGAGCAGTTTTGCGAGGGCTGGTAACGATCGACAACAGAAGGTTTCCATTTCAGATGATACCAAGATCAAAGTTGTAGGTTTAATATTTAACGGGATATTATGAATGAAAAATATACCTTAAAAGTTTTAAAAAATAACAAATCAGAAAATCGATATGAATAGAAAAAAGTAGCTGTCATAAACACTAAAAAAAAGTACTTATTTACTGTATTAAAAGTCCGTCACGCAGGAGCTGCATAACTAAGCACTTTCCTCAGAATTTGGGTAGTGTAGACTGCTTTCCAGAACAATTTGCTTAAAATATCCTACATAAATAAAATAAAAACGTGAATAGTTCTCATTTTGTAATGAGTAACTGATCAATTATTAATCTGCTTCCAGAGTTATGTTTACACATGGTACCTACTACACTACGTAATAAATACAAAAATCCTCATATTATCGTATTTTGATCTAACGCAGGAACAGGATACAGTCACTCTAGTGGTAGAAAGCGCTCCTTGCGGCGGCTTTGTGAACCTACGTCTGCCGGCTTTTCTATTCAAATATATTACAAATTAAACCCCCGCTTTCCGATTGACCGATTCAGCTCATTTTTACAACACTTCTTTCTCATGAGTTACCCACGACGTATACCGCGTTTCGTTACAATACAGCAGAAATTACGACCGGTATGAGTATATTAGGAATTTGGGTCCGGATTAAACCCCCCCTTCTAATGAACCGATTTAGTTTATTTTTACAACACACATTTACCTGTGGATTAGCACTACGAATACCGAGTTTCGTCGAAATATACCAAAAATCACGGCTGGTAGTGGCGAATTGGTATTGTGGGTCCCGTGTAAACCCCCCCTTCTAATGAACCGATTTAGTTCATTTTTATATCTCACTTTTCTCTCTATATTACCACTACGAATACCAAGGTTCGTTGAAATATAACAAATATTATGGCTGACATAGTCAAATAAGTGTTTTGGGTTCGGGGTAAACCCCCCCTTCCGGTGGACCGACTTTAGTGGTTAACGAACTCGTTCAATCGTTTGCTAATTGAATGCTATATACCAAGTTTCGTGACGAAAAAACAAAAACTCTGGCCGCTATCGTGTTAACAGACACATATATATATATATATATATATATATATATATATATATATATATATATATATATGCATATATATATATATATAGATATATATAAATTTTAACGGGGGTCATTTTCGGTGTCTACTAGGTAGGATCGATAAAGATTGGAAGAAATTTTTCAAAAATTCCGTCATGAGTCCAACCTCAATAGCTACTTTCCTTCGGAGGAAAGTGCTAAAAAAGTAAATAAAAATTATTATAAAACAGAACAGAATAAATTTCTTTTTGCATATGAAATTATTATATCATAAAACTAAAAAAAAAAAAAAAAAAAATTGCCTTTGTTTTTATTCATAATATCCCGTTAAATATTCAATCTACAACTTTGATCTTGGTATCTTCTGAAAGGAAAATTAATAGGCTACAACGTTTGTATCGAAGTGTTTTTACGTACAAGGCTTGATTTCAGTGATAAATAGGAATTTGTCTACAAAAGGGCGATATGTTTCAGTTTTTTGCGTTTTACGCGCAAACGGTGCGTCGGATCAAAAGATGTCTTGGAATAAATTAGTCTTAAAATTAAATTTTCTATCAGAATTTGTCATAAAAAATACCTGCTGCCATTGGAAAATCAATGCGCTGGAGAAAAACTGGAGAATGTTACTAAGTCAACTAAACCTTCAAAAGAAACCTCATGCAACTTAACTATGACCTACCAAGTTTCATATAAAAATTCCAACAACTCTAGGAGGAAAAGGGGGTGGACACATCTACTGGGACACCCTGTATATATATATATATATATATATATATATATATATATATATATATAAATCATGTGTCTGTCTGTTTTTCTGTTTATTTATTTGTTTGTTTGTTCCTTATACAAACCTACACCGTTTGACCGATAGTTACCAAACTTGGCACACAGGTAGGTCTTGATAAGAGAAATCTCCTAGGCTAGGTCAAAATAGTCAAATTTCAAAATTTGGTCAAAAGGTCAAAAGTTTTTTTCAAGAAAAATTGGCTACACAAAAGTAGATCTTGATACGGGGAGAGTCATAGACAAGCAGTTTAAAGTAATTAGTAACGAAACAATCAAAATGTATTTTGTTTCGAACTTTATGCCATAACTTTGTTATTAATTGACTAAATTAAAATATGATTGCATCATTAATTTCAGTGTGAAGAATCCTTTAAAATGATGTATTGGAAGATATATAATCCCATTTGAAATTTCAAAGTTGTATAGAGTTTGGGGTACCCCCAATTTTTTTTCCCAAAACAGGTCAAAATCTTAAACTAGACTAAAAATTATGAAATAAGTATTTTTTTTGTTTTATTATAACGTTATCCGTTCAAGAGGAATTTAGCCGGGCCATCTAAAAAGGACACCCTGTATATATAGATGGCGTAACGAGTTGATCATTGCAAATGGGATTTTTTTTTTTGCCTCGGGAATATTTACGTCAGAATTTCGCGCATGCTGATTAAACTTTTTTCCTTTGGGGTTGTCAATGACTACATTTTATAGTTCAGTTCCTGAGGATAACGTGTACTTTAGTTGATTGCGATTTCCCATAATTTAGTTCCAAACTACATGCCGTTGTTCGCAAGTACATCTTATAGTTAAGAATATATATGTGCGTGTTTATATATATGGGGGGGGACTGAGGGAGAGTGAGGTTTGCAGAATACCCCTCACATGAAGTCGTAGGGAAATAAGATACAGGCTGAATTATCTAAACTACACAATTACAAAAGATGCGAACTACAAACACACACACATACTATATATTATCAGCGTATATTTACATATTACCAATATATTTAGTTCGTATTGTACTAAAATCACAAATTTGTCCATTTGTTTCAGAATGAGAAAGGTGGAATTCTAATGCTGACGATGAACTGCAGCCTGTTTGCAACAGCGAATGCCACATGTGAAGAGAGCGATTTCACAAGTTAGTATAACAACGTGGAATACTATAATAACAACGCCCGCCAACGCATCACTGAAATATCCCACTCCTGTCGTAATGTTACCTGCCTTAAAATGTAGTTTAGCACAATATAAGTGATGTTTCTATCCCGTTGGGTAGGGGAGAAGTGGGTAAATTGGCCAAAAAGGGTTTAGACATTTTGTTCCAGTAGAAATAAAACAAAATAATATTTTTTGTTTTTAATGAGATGTCAGTTATATGTATACATTATAATTCCTTTTATTAATATTCTTAATTTAGCCAAAAACAAATAAGAATTTTCAAAAATTATAAATATTCGTAGCCGCACCAAATTATTAATTGTTCGGTAGGGTAAAAGGACTTAACAACGCGTGGTCAAGTAAAAAAATAAAATATAATGTTCACTTATAATACATCAATTTCTTTTTTCATAATTACAATTTTGAATAAATGGAATTTTGACTAAAAATTAAATTGTTCATTGACTACTCGAATATGAAGTATCACTGATATGAGATAATACTGTCGTCACTGTACATGATCTCCATGGAATATTTAAAGTCTGTAGTCTCCTTGGGGTAGGAGCTGTAACCTCATTGGATGAGTAGCCGGAAAACGACAGTCTAGAAGTTACTAATAACCCAAGCAACTTCTATGAGATAAAAAAAATAAGCTTAAGGGTTGTTGATTCCGTTGGAAACATTATTGTCCAGAGTCCAAGGGTTGAACTACCAGATAACCCGCACTCTATTCCATGAATTTGTAAGTAGTACATAGCTGCATAACTCAGCACTTTCCTCAGAATTTTTGTAGTGTAGACAACATTACTGAATAATTTGCCGTAAATAGCCTGTATAAATAAAATAAAAGCGTGAATAGTTCTGCTCATTTACATTTCTTATGAGAACTGTTCAATTATTAATTTTGTAAATAATTTGCTTCCAGAGCTACGTTAATAAATGATATTGTACTACTTAATAAACACACAAAAACTTCATTTTCCGTCTTTTGATCTGACGCAGGAACAGGATACAGTCCCTCTAGTGGGAGATAGCAATCCTCGTGGCGGCTTTGTGAACCTACGTCTGGCGGTTAACATTTCTAATGAAACAGATTTTAACCCCCTTTCCAATTGACCGATTTACTTAATTTTTACAACACTTCTTTCTCATGAGATACCCATGACGTATACCGCGTTTCGTTACAAAACAGCAAATATTACGACCGGTATGAGTATATTAGTACTTTAGGTCCGGAGTAAACCCCCCCCCCCCTCCGAATAACCCGATTCAGTTCATTTTTACAACCCATTTTTCCCTGTTGATTACTGTAGTATCCTGTAATGGTAATAACCATATGTTTTGTTGCTTAGCAACCAAGAGTTAATTGTAGCTAAAAATAAAGGACAATCAGTCTAGTGTTTCATTTCAATGAGTATACATTAATTTAAGTAAACACTACATTTTGGCGCAGTCGGCAGTTACCGAATTGTTGTTCCTTACAATTGGAGGTCGGTGGTCCAACTGGCCGGGTTGTGAAGGCTCTTGGAAATATTCCAAGCCTAGTTTAGTACTGTGAATGTAAAAATCATCTTCGTTAAGTCTATCTATTTTTTTAACCCAATATGGAGGTTGCTGTAAAACCGGGGTCATTCGATCCTCATCTGGATGAAAATGCAGCGAGTCGCTGGTCATCTTGGTTGAGCGAATTTGAAATTTTCTTAGTGGCGGCTGATGTTACAGTGGATGTACGGAAACGCGCACTAATGTTGAATTGTGCGGGTCGTGAAGTTCAGGAAATATTTCGGAATTTGCAAGATGTAGGCCTTTCTTACGAGGAAGCGAAGGAAAAGTTGACTAATCATTTTGCCCCCAGAAAGAATGTTTTATACGAAATTTACAAATTCCGGAAAACCCAACAACAACCGTCTGAGTCAATTCTGGAATTTTATATTCGTTTAAGGAAAATGGCGGCAACTTGTGATTTTGCGGAAAGGACTGATTTTGAAATTAAAGTCCAAATTTTACTCGGTACAACATCTGATAATTTGAGGAAAGAAATGTTGAAAAAAGAGAATATGTCACTTCAAAATGCTTTGGATTTTGGTAAAACGGAAGAAATTGTGAAAACTCAAATTTCTTCGTTTTCCGGGTCTAATTCTGATTTGGTGCAAAATGTCACTCGTTCTTGCTTCAATTGTGGTGGTTCTTGGCCACACAAAATAGGGCAACATTGCCCAGCAAGGGGTAATCTTTGCAAGGCCTGCGATAAATATAATCACTTGCCGTACACGAAAAACTGTTCGTTATCTTCGAAGAAGAAATCGGAAAGGGTTAATAAACGAAAAAATCGTTCAATCAATCAGACTGTAGATAAAAATTCTGAATCATCTTCCAGTGATTCTAATGCTGAATTGTCCTTCAATTTGTTAAATATGGCCAAAAGTAGAGGCATTCCAACAAAGAGATTGAACATTTGTGGAAAGTTTATTGACTTTATAGTAGACACTGGGTGTTCAGTGAACATAATTAATCGAAAAAGTTATGAATCTTTAATTGATCCACCTCCATTGAAACGTACTCGCTGTTCTCTCAAAGCTTATCAGGGCCGGGCCGTGAAGGTGCTCGGTGAATTTAGATGTAATTTTGTTGTCAAACGTTGCACTGTGAGAGCTAAAGTGGTTGTCGTAGAGGAAGGGGACTCGCTATTAGGCTGTGATACTGCCAGAGATCTGGGGATTGTATCACTGGCACTTAGAATAGCCGACAGGAAGGATTTGATCAAGAAACAATTTCCAAAGATTTTTGATGGGATTGGCAAATTAAAAAATGTTTGCGTTAAATTGCACGTAAATCCTGATGTTGAACCGTCCGCTATCATGTATCGTCGTACTCCTTTCCACCTCAGGGAGAAATTAGAGGAAGAGATTGATAAATTGATAAAACTTGACATCATTGAGAAAGCTGATGGACCAACATCTTGGGTTTCACCAGTTGTAGTTGTACCTAAAAAGGATGGGAGCGTGAGAGTTTGTGTTGACATGAGGAAACCAAACAAAGCGATTCAAAGAGAACGCTACCCCAATCCTACGTTTTCAGAAATTGTGGCACTAATTAATGGGTCTCGGTTCGTCATTCACACTGATCATAAGCCACTAGTGTCGCTACTGACCAAATCGGGGCACAAGACCTCGCCCCGTCTGGAAAGGCTTATTTTCAAGTTAATGGGCTATGAATTCACAGTATCCCACATTTCTGGAAAAGATAACCCTTCTGACTATATGTCCCGTCACCCTTTCAAGAAGAGAGTCACATCAAGTGAAGAAGACTACATCAATCTTGTGACGACTGCACACTTGCCATCTAGAATATCCCGGAAGGAAATTGCAAGTGAAACTCTCAGTGACCCCACTTTGAGAGAGGTTATTGATGCTGTTCGCACCGGAAACTGGTCAGATTCAATTTTGACTCAATACCGCCCAATCAAGGATGCGATCGCAGTAACAAGCGATAACATTGTGGTGCGAGGATCTCGTTTAGTAATTCCTCAAAATTTGCAACAACGGGTCGTTAGACTTGCCCATCGTGGTCATCAAGGGATCACCAAATCAAAGGAGTTGTTGAGAAGCAAAGTTTGGTTTCCCAAGATGAATTCACTCGTCGAAGAACTTGTCTCAAAATGCATCCCGTGTTGTGCCAACAATCACACTAAGAAAAGAGATCCAATTCGGCTCCAGCCGATGCCATTGGGCCCTTGGGAGTCTCTTTCGGTGGATTTTTCAGGACCTTGGCCAAACGGGCGTTACGTTTGTGTAATCGTGGACGATTTCAGCAAGTTTCCGATCGAAACTCTGAGTTCACTGAAAACTGATGTAGTGACTAAACTCTTATTCAAAACGTTTTCACTATTCGGATTACCAAACACTATCAAGACTGACAACGGGCCACCCTTCAACAGCATAGAATTCGAAAGATTTTGCATCAATCTTGGAATAAAACACCACCGAGTTACAAGCCATTGGCCTGAAGCTAATGGCAGGGCCGAACACTTCATGTTCAATTTAAATAAAACCATTCGATCAGCCGAAATCGAGGGTCGTAATTGGGAAGAGGCCTTACCCGAATATTTGCTGCAGTATCGGGATACACCGCATAGCTCGACTCGCATCGCTCCCGCCAAAGCTCTTCTGAGGAATAACTTCAGGTCTTATCTTCCAGGCATTCCAGACAACATTTTAGACGATGAAATCGATGAAAAATTAATCAAAAATGAAGAGACTAATCGCCAGAAAATGAAAGAGTATGCAGACCAGAGAAGACATGTCAGAGAGCATAGACTTGAAGAGGGGGATACGGTCTTGGTCAGACAGGAAAAACGGAACAAGTATTCAACACCTTATGACCCTTCCCCCTATCAGGTGAAGGATGTCAGCGGAACGAAGATTACTGCAAGCCGAGATGGATCCGAGGTAACTCGCAATTCGTCTTTCTTTCAAAAGATTCAGCCAGAAGAATCGTTAACAGAGAACAACCAGGAAGAGCAGTCTATAAAGTCTAATGAAGAATTGAGTGGACCAGAGCTTTTGCAAGAGAGAAGTACTAGAAGCGGAAGAATAGTGAAAACACCTGTCAAGTTCAAAGACTATGATTTATACAAATAATTTCGTAAGGGGGGAAAGATGTAGTATCCTGTAATGGTAATAACCATATGTTTTGTTGCTTAGCAACCAAGAGTTAATTGTAGCTAAAAATAAAGGACAATCAGTCTAGTGTTTCATTTCAATGAGTATACATTAATTTAAGCAAACACTACAATTACAACCACGAATACCGAGTTTCGTTGAAATGTAACAAAAATTGCGGCTGGTATTGGCAAATTGGTAATGTGGGTCTGGAGTAAACCCCCCCCCTCCTAATGAACCGATTTAGTTTAGTTTTACAACGTATTTCTTTCTTTAGATCAACATAACGAATACCGAGTTTCGTTGAAATATAACAAAAACTACGGCTGGTATGGTCAAATTAGTGTTTTGGGTCCGGGGTAAACCCCCCCCCCCTCCCGATGGACCGATTTTGGTGGTTAACGAACTCCTTCAATCGTTTGCTAATTGAACGCTACATACCACGTTTCGTGAAGAAAAAACAAAAACTCTGGCCGCTATCGTGTTAACAGACACACACACACACACACACACACACACACATATATATATATATATATATATATATATATATATATATATATATATATATATATAAATTTTAACGGGGGTCATTTTCGGTGTCTACTAGGTAAGATCGATAAAGATTTGAAGAAATTTTTCAAAAATTCCGTCATGAGTGCAACCTCAATGGCTACTTTCCTTCGGAGGAAAGTGCTAAAAACTAACCCTTAACACACGCATACAAATTTCCGCCAAAAACTGATGTATCTTGATCGTTGTGGGCTGGAGGCGCCATTTTGGAAACTCAAACAAAATCATTTAATAAATAATTTATTATTTATTACATCAGAATAACAATATTACACATTATTAATACAAAAAATATTATATAATATATTAATTATATTCACAACTATAGCTACAAACAAAACTGTAGTCATAACTGTTCTTATCTTTTTTACTAACTTTGTTTCGTTTATCAGTTGACTCTAATGTTTTTGTTTTCTTATCATTATTAGTGTCCATTTCGACGCCTAGTAATGTTTTTGGGTTTTTACTTTGTTTTTGTTTTTTTCTTATTTTGCAGGCATATTGGTATAAATGGCAGTTTTACCGCGTACACGACACTTTTATAGGGAGTAAACCAGCTTATAAGGTTGATCTTGTGACACAATCTGGAAGTGCGGACTAGAAATTTTCACGTTTCAGAACCCATAGATCACTACTGATAATAGGTGGTCATAACTACCTGAAATGAGGATGAGATTAAAGTATTCATATTACGTTTTTCTAATCACATCAGAAACGCAATAAGATGTCTAAGATCCTCTGAGTCCGACTTATATTTATAGTTATTTAAACGTTACAATCCGCGCAGGTCGGATTCTCCATTAAACAGTGAATGGCCAATCCTAAGCCTTGTCAAAACTACTTCTTCTTTTTATCTTTTTAGAGCTGCTGGAACAAGCCAAGGCCGCCAGCATCAAGGTAGGCATCGGAGGAGTCTTCCAGGACGATGGTTTCCCTAAAGGAATGAGTTTCAAGGACATGCCAACTTATTTCGACTCCTTACACAACAAGGGATACTCCATGGAGTTCTTGAGGGGTCTGTCAGGAGACAACTTTCTCAAGGCTCTAAAGGTGGTAGAAGAGGCAAGTATATTTGTTGCTGTTGTTTTTTTGAAGCGTGTTTCGTCCCTGAAAATAGGGGGCAAACACAGCGATTTCTTCAAACCCCTAGGGGATAGAAACTTGTTGCTAAGGCTGCACCAACATTGGACTCATATTTCTCCCGATCCGATATAGTTTGACCAACAGCGGCCGACGTGAGTGCCTACATTGGTCCCGATCCGATCTACTCACAGCTCGTCAGTAATGAACTCGTAGTGAAGAGAAAATGAGTGATTAATTTAAGAAATAACACCTAATAAGCACAGAAACCTCCAATTACCTTTTTGGAGGTTTAAAGGATGAGTTAAGAGGCCAGGCCAATCAATCTTCCGGAAGTATATCAGTCCCGAAAAAAAAAAAAAAAAACTCAGTGTAATAGTTACTTTTTAACTGCCTCCTGGAAGCATTTTCGGACCCATGTTGATAAGAACCTTTTTGCTCAGAATCGAATTTCCTATAAGTACCTTGAAGGTTAAACATTACTTTGGGCCGCCCAAATAGTTACCTAATCTATTTAACATCCGCCCGAAATACCTCGGATACATACATCTTTTCAATTTTCCCATGTTCTCGGGCGCTGAATATTTTACGGATATAGAATACCATCGCCCACAATATTTTTACTTTAGCTCCTATTATTATTTAATAATTAAATTACAGTTTTGTATTGCTATTGGCTAGATAGTATGTGTGTATTTTGTTGTATACTTCATTGAAGCCCGTGTTAACTCGTGCAGTGTTATGAACCTTAATAAATATCTTGTTTTGTTTCTTCTCTAAGAAATTGTGGGCTATTACCCCTAACAACGCTATAATAGAGAGCTATCGGTCTCTATCTGCAGGTAATGAAGAAAAAGCTAAAAAAAAATCGGACATTATTTGCCATAATTTTTAATGAAAATAAAGTCATTAAGCGGTTAAGATCCTCGGTGAAATTTTTCAAGAATCAGGTAAATAAAAAGGGGGGGTATGGATACTAACAATCTAGAACTTGGAATAGTTAGCCAACTAAAACGCTATTACACACACAAAAACAAATATTTTTTCTGAACTAAGTGATCTTATTTAATTTATTTTTAAGGTTTTCATGACACATTCCCCCGATTAAATAAAAATTTCGGGAGGGGGGGGGCATGCAGCCCAACACTTTCGCATTTCGGGAGTCGGATCAATGTCGTCCAACTTGGCTCCGTCAGTGCTTGTCCTTCGGGCATCTTCGGTCTGCACTCGATACATTTTTCGCGACGTGAGCGACATACACAGTCCTGAAAACAGATTAGGGCTAAAGTTTGATCGCTAGTTGGATAGCAAGTCGGAGCGTGAGTTGAGTCGTCTATCCAAGTAGTAGTCCTACTACAAATCGGGACGTGAATGGCCTGCTTAAGAAAGCAAAGGGAAGTTGGTTTTACAAGCAACAAGTTGGTTTTAGGACATGCCCATTTACTTATAAAGACAATATCGAGTTTTGGACAAAAATAGAACGGACGGGAGTTTTGGAAACCCGGTATACAATCCAATAATGAATACTAGAAAAATAAAAATTATCAAAGGAAGGTTCTTAGTCCTATCGAAGAACTGGTCTTCGATAGGACTAAGCTAGATTCCGACCAGAACATTTGCTATAGTGATTCCCCTGCTGATCCAACACTTCCCCCGCCTACGGAACCCACAAAACCTACGGAACCCACAAAACCTACGGAACCCACAAAACCTACGGAACCCACAAAACCTACGGCTGAACCCACAAAACCAACGCCTTAACCCACTACCCCAACAACTAAACCCAACAAACTTACCTAAAAGATGGAGCCCAAAAAAAAGTGCCCTGACCTGGTTCTAAGTCTGAACCAAGAAACCAACGCCTGCTACCCACTCGGATCCAGAGACGGAACTCTCAGAATCAACAACTTCCCCCTAGCTTGATTCCATTACTGAACCCGTAAAACCGAAACCTCCTGCCCAATGTAAACCTTTGACGGAACTCACAATACTGTAAATATTCTAAAATTGAACCTACAAATGCATCATCTAATACCCATCTTGCACAAAAAAACAGGGCCTAAAAAACCCGAAGCTGGTCCCCAACCTGTAACCACTAAATCGACACCTGCTCCACAAACTGTCCCTAAAATCAAAGCAACAAATATAATAACTTCTCCAGGCCCATGCCACAACATTTTTCTTAGAATTAGCTGAAGATCAATCGAATCTAAATTTGACCCAAAGACTACACGAAATCCGGATCCAAGCCTCAACCGAAAACCAGCCCGACTCCTAAATCCAGATCTGGAGCCACTTCAAAACAAGACACGAAACTGACTAAATCGTAAACCCAAACTAGACCAATAACCTAAATCAAAACCAGGTTGGTCAGTCAGATTCAAAACATGACGCTATGTCTGGTCCAAAACCTAGCTTTAGGTAAAAACCAAAACTTATCTTGGTTACCAAAACCTACTTGGTTCAGGGTTAGGCCTAAATCCAAAAAAAAAAAAAAAAAAAAAAAAAAAAAAAAAAAAAAAAAAAAAAAAAAACTCCTGCTCAAAGTACAAATAAACTCTAGAACCATCTTAAAACCAACCTGAAATCAAAAGCTGAAGAAGACCAGTCCAAACCCCAGCATGTCATTATTAATCTAACTCGAAGCCAGACCCAAAACTTGGATCGAAACTACTCAAAAGCTAACCCAAAGCCAAATCCAAAACCTACCCAAAGCACAGCAAAAACCAACTTCCAAACTTCACTCTAAGTCATACCAAAACCCAACCCCCATAATAATATCACCAGGAAGATCAAAACCCAACTCCCAAATCAGATCCAAAGCCTAATCCTAAGGAAGATCAGAAACCAATTCCCAAATCTGAACAATAACCTGCTAAATTTGCAGACCTGACACATATCCTATGCCAAAAACGCCATCAAATCCAAAAGCGCAACCAAAACCTAAATCCCGAACCAATATCAAAACTGAATCTTAAGGAAAAATGTTAGTCCTTACACGACACGAAACCACAAATAGGTGCTAGAAATATGATTTATACAGTGCTCAATGTGCAGAAACATATCGAACAATCGAGCTTTAATGACCAATGGCTATCCTAAAAAGTACCATGACAAAAAATAAAATAAAAAAGTAACCCATTGGGCCAAAGCTTCACTAAACACAACCCGTAATTTCTCAAAACCTTTCCTAAATTGGTAGATGCATGACAGAAGTAAAAAAACTTTAATCCAAACCTAAAATAAAATCTAATAGTAATATTTCTAACTTAAATTGTTTTGTTTTTTTATTGTGTGAAATTGTCTATTTTTTTTTTTTTTTTTTTTTTAAGTTTTGTTTTTAATAAATAGCATTTACTTTTTTTTCATTTTATTTATTAACACTGTCACAATAATCCCCTTTATAATGATTGAACTTTTTATAGTTTCAAGAAATAATAGCCCTCCTTATGAAATCCAAACTGAATAAAGTTATTAATCTGTTTACAATCTCTAAAACAGTCATAATAATTTAAAAAATATTTATCACACAGGTCTGCGTAAATTCAGCACATTCTACAACAAGGCAACCGCTCGAATAAATATAAAAATTGTTTTTCACCTTTATATTTATTATAACAAGCTGATAATTTTTTTTTAAATTGAATATCTTTGACGTCTAGGCCATTAGCTCCGACATCCAGGGTGCAGCGAGGAATTTTCCCGAGCTGTGGGATACGAAAATTCCTGCCCCCAGTGGAAATCGAACCCACCATCTCCCGCTTATGAATCTAAGGCACTAGCCACTAGACCATGGGAGACCCCTGTTAAATTTATTATTGACAATCTCAGCTTTAAGCATATCAAATTTTAAAAAAAAAATCATTATGACTCATTTCTGTCTAAACACTTTTTATTGGACTCCTCAGTAATGTTGAATCATTCTTCAGGAGAATATCAATTTTGAATCTTTTTAGATTTTTTTTTTTCTATAAAACCAAAGTCAGCATCATTCGGCAAGTAACTGTGATCACTGAAGAATTTTAAAATAAAAGTTGAAATGGTCATTCCTGGTTTAAAAACAAGTTTCATTACACGAAACACTGGCCTATTATGTCCACAGATTTTTTTTTCTTTATTTATGAGCACTCGCAACAAAGTGGATTCGCTCTGTCCACAAATATAACACATGAAATGGATTTATGAAAGACTCACCTTTCTTTTCATCAATAGTCCTAATACCAAGAATCATAATAATAACACAAGTGGGCTCAGTCACTTTGTCAACGGAAAAATGTTTCATTTTCTTCTGAGTGACTTATTTCAATTCAAATTTTCAAAATGTTAATGATTTAATCGGAAGCTGAAATGTGGTTCTTGGCTAGTTAATCATGAGTCAACTTACCAACTCATATAATACCATTAACACGTTTTATGGTGGCATGGCTTTGCTATCACTAATTTCGCATGGATATGAAATACACCAGGTATACACACACACACACACACACATATATATATATATATGTATGTATATATATATATGTATATTTGTGTGTCTGTTAACAATATAAAGGCTACAATAAGGTGTTCTTTCACCCCAAAACTTGCTATAAAGTATTTACATAGCAAACAATTTTTTAACAAGAAAAGTCGGCTGGCCCACCTGAAGGAATTCTTTACACCCTTCACCCGTCAGAGACCGTGAGCTACTATAGTAGCTCAGTGACTGGCAGGCTCCCTGGACCATGAGCTACTATAGTAGCTCGGTGACTGGCAGGCTCCCTGGACCATGAGCTACTATAGCAGCTCGGTGATTGGCAGGCTCCCTGGACCATGAGCTACTATAGTAGCTCGGTGACTGGCAGGCTCCCTGGACCATGAGCTACTATAGCAGCTCGGTGATTGGCAGGCTCCCTGGACCATGAGCTACTATAGTAGCTCGGTGATTGGCAGGCTCCCTGGACCATGAGCTACTATAGTAGCTCAGTGACTGGCAGGCTCCCGGGACCATGAGCTACTATAGTAGCTCGGTGACTGGCAGGCTCCCTGGACCATGAGCTACTATAGCAGCTCGGTGACTGGCAGGCTCCCTGGACCATGAGCTACTATAGTACCTCGATGACTGGCAGGCTCCCTGGACCATGAGCTGCTATAGTAGCTCGGTAACTGGCAGGCTCCCTGGACCATGAGCTACAATAGCAGCTCGGTGACTGGCAGGCTCCCTGGACCATGAGCTACTATAGTAGCTCAGTGACTGGCAGGCTCCCTGGACCATGAGCTCCTATAGCAGCTCGGTGACTGGCTGGCTCCCTGGACCATGAGCTACTATAGCAGCTCGGTGACTGGCAGGCTCCCTGGACCATGAGCTACTATAGTAGCTCGGTGACTGGCAGGCTCCCTGGACCATGAGCTCCTATAGCAGCTCGGAGACTGGTAGGCTCCGTGGACCATGAGCTCCTATAGTAGCTCGGTGACTGGCAGGCTCCCTGGACCATGACCTCCTATAGCAGCTCGGTGACTGGCTGGCTCCCTGGACCATGAGCTACTATCGCAGCTCGGTGACTGGCAGGCTCCCTGGACCATGAGCTACTATAGTAGCTCGGTGACTGGCAGGCTCCCTGGACCATGAGCTCCTATAGTAGCTCGGTGACTGGCAGGCTCCCTGGACCATGAGCTCCTATAGTAGCTCGGTGACTGGCAGGCTCCCTGGACCATGAGCTCCTATAGCAGCTCGGTGACTGGCAGGCTCCCTGGACCATGACCTCCTATAGCAGCTCGGTGACTGGCTGGCTCCCTGGACCATGAGCTACTATCGCAGCTCGGTGACTGGCAGGCTCCCTGGACCATGAGCTACTATAGTAGCTCGGTGACTGGCAGGCTCCCTGGACCATGAGCTACTATAGTAGCTCGGGGACTGGCAGGCTCCCTGGACCATGAGCTCCTATAGCAGCTCGGAGACTGGCAGGCTCCGTGGACCATGAGCTACTTTAGCAGCTCGGCTTCTCTAGCGTTTCTAGACCGTGGACTACTTTAGTAGCTCTGTTCAAACACAATTGCAGAGTCAGACAGTAGCTGGTTCACCGGGCACAGTTGGCATAACTTGTACTCGGTCTATCGAGCCCGCTTTAACTCTGCCCTATTCGGTGCCTTATGGGTTAATATGCTTCCAACGGTCGAAATTTGACTTATACTGCAACAGAACATTGCTTTCTTTAGGCAAAAATGTATTTTTCAATTTAATTTAGATAATTTTTATATTACAAACACATAATTTTGACTCCCAAAAATAAATAATGGGATTTCTATATTTTTGTTCGTTTTCCAGGTTGCGAGGAGTAATATAAATACTGCACCAGAAGAAATGCAGTTCGATAAATCTAAGCTACCTGCGCAAAGCCAAACATGCTATACAGACATACAAACGCAAGCAACCAAGCGCAAAAAATGATTCAAAATTCAGCTCCAAGAAAGTACTTTAGGAATAACCATTGCAAAATACAGTTGACATTTTGTATCTACTTGTACATACTATATTAAAATGAAGTATTAAGTTATCATTATTTATTATTAAATTAAATTAGTTATGTTTATTAAATGTACTGTAATAATATTTTTTATATCAAATTGTCTTCTTCAAAAAAGAAAAAAAAGCAGTACATTGAGATTTTGTTGTCAACTTGTAAAATGTTGTGTTGTATGTTTTTCAAATGAATTAAAAAATATTATTCAAGCGTTTTATTTTATAAAAGGTCATGAGACAATGGAAATTTTAATTTTTTGTTTTTGGAAATCATCTTGAAATCTTTATTAAGTCTAAGTACTTTAAAGCACACATGGGAGAGTGTGTTATGCTTCACCTTTGCATGTACCTATTAAAGTTCTTGAGTTCTGACCTCAGATCGTCCAGAACATAAGTAGATTGCCCTGCCACTGAGCCAAATTCGCTTTCTGATTAAACATGATTCAAACCAAATAATCACTAACAATATGTTCTGAAAAAATGCAAAACTTACATTAAAATTAATATTTCTGGCAAAGAAAAACATAAGAGATGATTATATTTTTATATACATTCAACAATTATATAATAACAATAACGGTATATACAAATACGATAGTTTAATAGCTGAACATTACAGGATAAGTAGACATGTATAATACAAAAGTAGTGTGCTCAGCCTGGAAGACTTCTTCCAAACCTCCGAGTATTTTAATCAGCTTTTAATTCTATAACCTGTACAGATAAATTATAAATCTTTATGATATATATATATGTATAAATTTGTTGAAGAAATTTATTTCAAAATTGGACACTAGAAAAATCATTATAGATGAAAAAAAAAATCCTCATAATGAAATAAAATGTCTTTTTGTAAAGACCTTCATGTTAATACTTAATTTTTTAGTATATATAATGTCATCATAAAAAAAAG
This sequence comes from Gonocerus acuteangulatus, assembly GCA_946811695.1. Lineage (NCBI taxonomy): Eukaryota > Metazoa > Arthropoda > Insecta > Hemiptera > Coreidae > Gonocerus > Gonocerus acuteangulatus. The sequence goes on from OX328128.1 coordinate 72,656,904, forward strand.
TGTAATAAATTACTTGTCATATAAATCATAGAGTGCATGATGAAAATAAAATAAACTCCCTTCCTTAAAGAAAAAAAAAACGTATGAATTGATATTAAAAGAGACATTTGTCATCTGTAGAATTTAATAAAAGTTTTGATCTATAGCAAATTAATGAATAAATTATTTGACTCTCTCCCTTTATCTCTCACCCATAAGCACACTATCTGTCTTTATAAATATATATATATATATATGTTCTTATACAAAGTTATCATTTGGAAAGCGTGAATCAGATACAGTTAATATTTCGTTTTGGCTACCATACACTGACCAGTGTCCCAAGAGTTTTGTGGAATATTTAAGAAAATAATCGAAAATCCCAAAACGTAACCAAAATTGAAACTTATCTTAGTTGGGATGAATGTCAAAATTTGGTACAACTTCAACAGAATCTAACGTTTCTGAGTACCCGAACGAAAAAAAAATAGTTTAGAAAACTATTTATATCTAATTTTTTTGAAAATGGTTTCAATCATCTCTCTAAGTTAGAAAATGTATAAAAAGCCTATGGACGTAAAAACTTCCTGTCCTGTAGCACTGAAAAGAGCCATTTTAGTAATACTCTTTAATGCCATTACAACATAAAATGCCAAAAACGGGCTTGGTCACGTTGTGCTCTGAACCGTCCATATATATATATGCTTGGTTTGTGATCGGGCTTCTCTCTCCAGCAGTGTTGCTCCTCTCCCTTCCCTTATCAACCACTAAGGATGCAAGAAGGAAGAAGTCCGAGATGAAACCGACAGCTAAATTGCATTGTCGGGCTTCACATGTTTGGTTTGTGATATGTCTTCTCTCCAGTGGTGTTGCTCCTCTCCATGTAGCAATATTTTGTCGGTTTTATCTCCGACTTCTGGCTTCCTTAGTAGTTGTAAAGGAAGGGAGAGAGAAGCCATACCACAAACCAAACATGTGAAGCACTGTGATGCAATTTAAAACAAATATATATATATATTTTAATGATATATTACATTCACGAAAATATTTTTAAATTCAAATAACCATCAATATTTTGAAAAGCCCGCGCAAATCACAAACCATATATACAATTAACATCGTATTATATACGATCAAAATTAATAATATTTTTGGACAATACTGGTATACAATATATCCATATTAAATTTACATTCAGATAACAATAAATTAATTATTTGAAGTTACGAAAAACATAATTATTAGCTTTTAGCACTTTCCTCCGAAGGAAAGTAGCTATTGAGGTTGGACTCATGACGGAATTTTTGAAAAATTTCTTCAAATCTTTATCAATCCTACCTAGTAGACACCGAAAATGACCCCCGTTAAAATTTATATATATCTATATATATATATATATATATGCATATATATATATGTGTCTGTTAACACGATAGCGGCCAGAGTTTTTGTTTTTTCGTCACGAAACTTGGTATATAGCATTCAATTAGCAAACGATTGAACGAGTTCGTTAACCACCAAAGTTGGTCCACCGGAAGGGGGGGTTTACCCCGAACCCAAAACACTAATTTGAATATCTCAGCCGTAATATTTGTTATATTTCAACGAAACTTGGTATTCGTAGTAGTAATATAGAGAGAAAAGTGAGATATAAAAATGAACTAAATCGGTTCATTAGAAGGGGGGGTTTACTCCGGACCCACAATACCAATTCGCCACTACCAGCCGTGATTTTTGGTATATTTCGATGAAACTCGGTATTCGTAGTGGCAATCCACAGGTAAATAACTGTTGTAAAAATAAACTAAATCGGTTCATTAGGAGGGGGGGTTTACTCCGGACCCACAATACCAATTCGCCACTACCAGCCGTGATTTTTGGTACATTTCGACGAAACTCGGTATTCGTAGTGGTAATCTACAGGTAAATATGTGTTGTAAAAATAAACTAAATCGGTTCATTAGAAGGGGGGGTTTACTCCGGACCCACAATACCAATTCGCCACTACCAGCCGTGATTTTTGGTATATTTCGATGAAACTCGGTATTCGTAGTGGCAATCCACAGGTAAATAACTGTTGTAAAAATAAACTAAATCGGTTCATTAGGAGGGGGGGTTTACTCCGGACCCACAATACCAATTCGCCACTACCAGCCGTGATTTTTGGTACATTTCGACGAAACTCGGTATTCGTAGTGGTAATCTACAGGTAAATATGTGTTGTAAAAATAAACTAAATCGGTTCATTAGAAGGGGGGGTTTACTCCGGACCCAAATTCCTAATATACTCATACCGGTCGTAATTTCTGCTGTATTGTAACGAAACGCGGTATACGTCGTGGGTAACTCATGAGAAAGAAGTGTTGTAAAAATGAGCTGAATCGGTCAATCGGAAAGCGGGGGTTTAATTTGTAATATATTTCAATAGAAAAGCCCGTCAGACGTAGGTTCACAAAGCCGCCGCAAGGAGCGCTAGAGTGACTGTATCCTGTTCCTGCGTTAGATCAAAATACGATAATATGAGGGTTTTTTGTATTTATTACGTAGTGTAATAGGTACCATGTGTAAACATAACTCTGGAAGCAAATTATTAATTGATCAGTTACTCATTACAAATTTAAAAGAGAACTATTCATGTTTTTATTTTATTTATGTAGGATATTTTAAGCAAATTGTTCTGGAAAGAAATCTACACTACCCAAATTCTGAGGAAAGTGCTTAGTTATGCAGCTCCTGCGTGACGGACTGAATATTAGCAATATTTTGTCGGTTTTATCTCCGACTTCTGGCTTCCTTAGTAGTTGTAAAGGAAGGGAGAGAGAAGCCATACCACAAACCAAACATGTGAAGCACTGTGATGCAATTTAAAACAAATATATATATATATTTTAATGATATATTACATTCACGAAAATATTTTTAAATTCAAATAACCATCAATATTTTGAAAAGCCCGCGCAAATCACAAACCATATATACAATTAACATCGTATTATATACGATCAAAATTAATAATATTTTTGGACAATACTGGTATACAATATATCCATATTAAATTTACATTCAGATAACAATAAATTAATTATTTGAAGTTTTTCGTAACTTCAAATAATTGAGTATATAATTGCAATAATGGAGTATATAATTGCAATAATGGAGTATATAATTGCAATAATGGAATTTACTCAAATAATTGAGTAAATAATTGCAATAATGGATATATTGTATACCAGTATAATAATTATTAGCTTTATTATATGAACGAACATAATGCGGAAGTTAAGAAACAAGGATGCAAAGTTTTCCCTCTAGCAAAGCGTCAGTTGATTCCCAGCATCCCTGGAATGCGGAGAGTCTTTCTATTCTCAGCTTTTTTCGAATGCTCAGCTTGAGTCTATAGCTCTCCTCCGAGGAGTACGGAGTGCAGTCCATTATTAATTATTCATAGAAGACGCAGTGAGAAGACAACAGAATCCAAAATTCAAGATATCCATTTTAGGCACAAGACCTGGCAATAAAGCGTATCACATTGAAGAAGGAACTACTGAAGCGCAGTGTATTGAGGCTTTGTTGGAAGCGGATTGATTTAGAGGTAAAATTTATATTTTTGTAATTGTTAATTATTTTATTGTCATTTGTATTATTTTTAAGATTGGTGTTTGTATCACAGGATTGTCTGGAAATAAATATTATATTGTTCATTCACTCGGAACTTAAATCCCTGAGATTAAGTCAAATTCATATAATAAAACTTACTCAAGTAATTAAAATCTTTTTATTTCTTTTTAAAATAATAAAATCTTAACATTATTGGCGACCCAATGTGGCGCAATCATTTTTAAAATAATTAATCATAATAATATATATATATATATATATATATATATATATATATATATATATATATATATATATATATATACAGGGTGTTCAAAACTCGATTGACAGCCCCCTTTTTTCCCACAATTTTTTAAATATAAAAACGAAACTTGGTGGGTCTTAACGTGGTCGAATGAACATCGTTGGACCACATGTACGACTTCTCAACTTTCTCCAGAGACCCTAACTCTGGAATTTCCAATGGAAAGGGGTTATTTTTATGATGGATTATTGTAGAGAATTGAATTTTATGTCGATTTTATATTTGTCATTTTTTCGCTAAAGCGCACAAATGAGTTACAAATTGCCAAAAACCGAAAAAAAACCCTTGTTTTCGTCACTTTTCTGCCAATAACGTAGAAATTATGCCCGTAATGAAAAAAGTAGCTAATGTAAAAGTTGTAGAGAATTAAATATACTTTCCAAAAATTATCATTAAATGCCTAAAATGTTAGTAGGAATGAAGCAAAACACACTTTTGTTTTTGAAGTTTTCAGAAAAGTTTATAATCAACGTGATCTACGCTTCAGTAAAACTTAATAAACATTTCCTAAAATAGTTTTGCTCCACCTAGTTTTGGATTTAAGAACGTTTGAAGAAAAAATCAAATTCAATTACTTTATTAAGACATTCAAATAATAAATTTAAAGCAAAAGAACTCACTTAATGATTAGAATTTCGTATTAATTATTTGTGTGTTGGACGAATTTATTTTGTTTTAATTGTTTGTTTTTTACGGCGCCATGACATTTTGGCCATTAGTGCCGACATCCCGGATGCAGCTAGGAATTTTCCCAGCGAGCCGGGAGATAAGAAAACTCCTGCCGCCGCACAGTGGGGCCAAACTACTTTTCGTATAACCCCTTTCCATTGGAGATTCCAGAGTTAGGGTCTCTGGAGAAGAACTGGAGAAAGTTGAGGGGTCGTGCATAAGATCCAACGAATGTTCATTCGACCTCGTTAAGACCCACCAAGTTTCGTTTTTATATTTCAAAAATTGTGGAAAAAAAGGGGGGTGTCAATCGAGTTTTGAACACCCTGTATATATATATATATATATATATATATATATATATATATATATATATTTATATATATATATTTTTATATATATTTATATATATATATATATATATATATTTATATATATTTATATATATATATATATTTATATATATATATTTTTATATATATTTATATATATATATATATATATATATTTATATATATTTATATATATTTATATATATATATATATATATATATATATATATTTATATATATATATATATATATATATATATATATATATAAAACAGTTTCATACAAGTTTCCTTCCTATGGAGGGAGAGAGGAAACGCGCTATTATATGGCATGTCAGAAACTTCACTTCTCTGTGGGATAATTATTAATGAAAACTTACATTATGAATTACTCAAAGAACATTAATTGATATTATAAAATGAATATGATATTAGCCGATATCGCAACTAAAATACATACATGGAAGAAGACGTATTTTACATCTTGTGCATCGAAGGCATGGCTGCCCACATCACTATAACACAAATAACAACAACAAGGAAGAGTCCCCCAAAGACTGCGAACTTCGTCTTCGACAGCGGTGTAGTCATGCCTGCAAAATATTTAGAAGACTTACACCAATATATATTTAGAAGACTTACACCACTATATCGCACTAGTATTTCTAAAGTGACACAACTCAACTGAAAATGTGTCTCTCTTGCCTGTCTAAAGAGAATATCATTAAGGCAGGAAGAGCGAGACAAGCCCCCTCTGGTTTACAAGCTCTGAAGCTAGGTACGTAGTAAGGTCCATAAGTTTCCGGCCTGGGATAGGTGAAAGAAAAAACCTGGTTTTACTGTTTTTCAATATATTCTCCTCTAAGTTCAACACACTTAATACAACGCTTTGGCAACATTTCTATAACATGAAAAAATAATTTTCTTCTTTGTTAAAAAAATGTTCTTCCACTGCTGCTTAGAGCTCTTCGTCGGTGTTAAATCCTGTTAAATGTGTTAGGGTGGATGAGAGATTTCTTGGAATCCACAGTCCTTCACAGCGGCCTTGGAAATCAATGCTGTGTGGACAGAGGCATTGTCGTGAAGGAGGCGGACACCTCTGCTTAACTTCCCTCGCCTCTTCTCTTTAATGGCTTCTAACCGGTGAAGTAGCGCTGCATATTACTCACCATTCATTGTGGTATTCCTTTCTTTAAAATCTATCAGCAGTATTCCTTTACAGTCCCAAAAAATTGTGGCCATTACCTTTTTTGTTGACTGCGTGACTTTTGCCTTTAAAGGAGGCGCTTCTCCTGGTCTTCTCCATTTTGCCCATTCTTTCACTGTGGAATACGAGGGGGAGGACTGCCCGTATACACAATCCAAGCGCTCTTTAATTTGCGCAGGAGTAAGACCCTCTTTACAAAAGAATTTAATTACCGCACGGTACTCGAGTTTGAACATTGTAAAAATGGGGAGTTTCCTTCAAGGCTGGACACTGACTGACAAGACTGAGGAAGTGCGGGCGATGGGTATGGAGTGAGCAGGCATGGACCTGCATAGGCGTGCAGGTCCCGGCACGTTTGAAGGAGGGGAAGCAGGACAGGCCGGAAACTTATGGACCTTACCTCATACATACAGTTTTGATTATTGATATAGAGATATTTACCTATATCTTTCATAGTAATAACTGAAAAACACCAATTTTTGAGTTGTCACTTAAGAAATACCGGTGAGAAACACTCTTTAATGGCATTTTATTATAATAATTTAGTAGTACATTTATTATTTGTTTGGGGGCGAGGTTAGCTCAGTGGTGGAGCATTGGACTAATATGCTGGAGGACTTGAGTTCAATTCCCAAGCAAGCACTAATCTTATCTTCTAGTCTTCGTTTACAGGTTGGATTCGGCCTCCCTAGGCAAACCCGGCCTTTAATTAATTTATGGGCATCTTGGTACTATTGACCCTAGCAGTCAAAGTATCAAAGGGGAGAATCAAGCGGGCGGGGCATAGTACTGACCACACTACCTCCTTAGTGGGCTGTATGGTCATGAATCAGATACCTCTATAGTATCTGCCCCTGAGGGCCTGATTTTTTTTATTATTATTTGTTTAGTATTTAAACTATTTAATTTTTAAACATGGAGTCCTGATGGCCATAAGTGATTGTGCACTTTAAGCGTAAGGTTGTAGGTTCAATTATGGAGGGAGGGACGAAACAAACTAAAACAAAAATTAAAATGGCACATCAAAAGAATGGATCCTTCGAGACTAACAAGGCAATTCATGGAATTGTGTGAAAATTTAAGTAGAAATAATTAAATGGGAAAATCAAAATTTAAAAGCAGCATGTAATAAGCAAAGGTATTTGAGATTGAGACACAGCAAAAAATGTTGATGGAAAGTAGGTTGTTTGGAATAGCATTTAGGCTAAGGCTATTATCACTAGATGAAAAATCAGGTCTTTAATATCGTGTAAAAATAATTAAGGTAAATTACAAATAGATGAAAAATACCAGGGAGGAAAATGTCCATCCTATAAAATAGAAAATAATTCATATCAGGTTATTTTTAAATTTGAATTTTTTGACTAAGGATTTTTTAAATAATACAAAGGAAAAATAAGTGTTTTACATGACATTTCAGACCTGCTTTTTCTGAGCAAAAACGTCTAGCAGAAAAAGTGAACAAATAAAATTTTATAGAGGTAAAGTCAATAATCAAAAGAAATGCTATTTTAATAAGTTTTTGTATGAAAAACGTATTCAAAAGACATTATATTTTTGTCATCGAAAATTAATATTAAACTAAAAAATTAAAAACTTACAATAAAATCATACTTACATTCATTGCACAAATCTCTGCACGACATTTCTTGGGAATGAAATTGCTAAAGATATGCTGGGTATAAACATTGCCTTCTGTTGAGCTGTGCACGTTTTCCTTATCTGATACGTGTTAGAAATATTATCATTATTTGTTTTCTGATAAGAGGGATTGATTTTATGAATAATTCTTCATATTGAATTTGGCTTAAGAACACAAAGCCTATATAAACCCTAAGATTCCCAAGAACTTGAAGCTACCATGATCTTTTATTCATTTCTCAGTCCATAATATTTAGAGAAATTAGTCAAAAATACATTTACCAACAACAATATGGCCCTAAATGTTTTCTTGTTTCCTATCAAAAAAACGTTGTTGCCATGGACTTCAAGAGGCCCCTTGGAAATGCATGCAATCCTCTATAGACAAGTACTCAAGGGAGGGCCAAGATCCTCTCCATTATTAAAATTAATTAGGAATTATTAAAACTTATTTTATCCTTTATTAATGCCATAATGATGTTCACCATTTGTTCTTTTTCCTGTTTTTTGCATACTTGGTTGATACTTAAATTTTATACAAATTTTCTTTATTACAAAATTATTCATTTCAGTCAATCTACTTACAAATAGATTTAAGAGTATTTAAATATTCTGATAATAATAATTATCTTAATAATTAAAGGTAACATATCTCATAAATTTACCAAGGTATTTTTAAAAAATTAAATAATTGTACAATAAACTAAAAAAAAAACATTACTATCGGAAATCCAGACATTTCAATTATATTTCTGCTGGTTGACAAGGCCACAAATTTGAGAGATTTAACAAGGCATTTTGGAAAACATTAACTCTAAAAATGATTAAGTATTTTTTCTCTTTTCCCCCCAAAAAGTCTCTTTCGTTCTATAATCATCACACAAAAAATAAAGCACCAAGGAGTAACTAACTCAAGAAGTTGGTGGCTCCAGAGCCCTCGTGAACACCTTGGGCATCATAAGGTTAATAAAAACAGTCCGTCACACAGGAGGTGCATAACTAAGCACTTTCCTCAGGAACTTGGTCAGTTCACGTCACAACACTGAGGAACTGTGCTTAAACTAACTGATAAATAAGAATACTAAGAAGTTTAAGGGTTAATTCACGCTAGACCATGTCACGGTGAAACAATCACACCAACATTTTCAATGGACTAACTAGTTCACGCTAAATCGGGCTGAGTCTGTGTTTTATGCATGTGTGTTTGCCTCACCGGCCCCGACACGGTCCATCGTGAATCAGCCTTAATGCATTTAATTTTTTATTTTAACCACCTTTCTCAATCTATAAAATGTTTTCAAAAATTCTTTCATGAGTGCAGGCCTCAATAGCTACATTTCTTTAGAAACTGATGACAGGGGGAAATATTGTGTTCAAAATAAAAATTAAATTTATTAGGAGCGAGGGTTTACTTCATAATTTGCTCGTACTGGCTATAATTTTTGCTTTCCTAAAATTCTGTATATATTGTGCCCAACTTGTGAGAAAGATTTGTTCTAAAAATAAGCAAAATTGGCCCATTATGAGTGGGCACTCTCTTAGCTAAATTATGAATATGAATATGTGTAGTTTTTGTCGTTCAACAAAACTAATAAGTAAAAATATTTACTTACCTTCTAAATAATGATAATTTATATATATATATATATATATATATATATATATATATATATATATATATATATTTAAAATCATTTATTATTGTCATTTTAAATAATAAAAAGAAATTCGTTCTAGGGTACAAGTATTAGAAATGAAAAATTAGAAGTAAATGCATTTTGTTTTTTTTTTGTAAAAAATATAATACAAACAAGAAAATGTAAAACACAAGGAACAAAAAAACTCAATACAAAACATTTTAACTAAACAAGAAAAAAATCAAATTGAGCAGTAAAGGGAACAGATATTCTGTGAACACTTAAACAGTAGAAAAAGTGAGGTACAATATGGATGAAATCATCAACAAAAAATATTAGAAAGTTTGTCTAAAACATACTAACAATAAAGTATACCGATATTAATAATAAATTATATGAAATATTATTAAGTAGTAAAAGTGATGACTTTTAATAAAAATATATATAAAGAAGTCTAAAAGCGTAATAAAACTAAAACAAACAAATACAATTACTGTATTATACAACAAATAATGAATTACAAACTAGTTTGTACAATATAAATTATTAAAACTAAGCTGATCCTTTAGTTAAATTTTTGAATTTTCGTTATAGGAGGAAGGTAAAAAAAATGGAATAATGGAACATGCTATAAACATAAAAATTTACAGCCTTATCATTGCGTTGGATAACGAAAGAAAAATAATAGCATTTCTTAAAAAATTCTATTTGTATAAAAATAATAAATTCTCATAAAAAGGAAAACTAAGTAAATAAGTAAAATTTGGAAAAAAATAACTAAAAATATAAATAAGAAATTGTAAAATAAATAATGATTTAGGAAAACAAAAGAGAAAAACATTCATACAAAATTCACAAACAACACACATACATTGTGACAGTTAACAAAACAAAGGTGACACAAAAAACAAACCCTAGAAATCTAAGCAAAGAAAACTAAAAATTAACTTGAGAAAGAGAACCTTACACTAATAGGGCGGCTTCCAGATTATAACATGTTCCTCTGAAGAAGCACTGAAAAAGTGAGTAACGTGTAGGGAAAATATTAAGTTGGTGAAACCATTTAGTGAAGTTTTTTTATTTTCTGACCTTCTGCCTACAACGAATATTCAAACAATATAAATACCACATGTTGGGTGGTGATGGCAAATTTTAGTCACAAATGTAATTCAAACAGAATTTATGAAAATGGATATTTTCAGAGTTCAGCCATGAAAGTTAATAAAACTAAATTTTTTACTATAAAATATTAGTTACATTTTGAGCTTGAAGCCTTCATCAAAGCCTTGAGGAGACGAAGAACTCAAGTTCTTCTCTCAAGTTCTAATTTGTTGAATTCCATAAGGATAAGTTCTCCTCTCTCCATAACCCTCATGAAGGTTTGAAACTCAAGCCAAAACTTAGTCAAATATAATTCATTTTGAAATTAAAAAATGCAGTTGTATTAACTCTTATAATCACCTCCTCAATCCCAGCGATCAACGATCTCTTCTTAATAAACAGAACTTAAAATTTATTACCTGAATATTTCATTTTGGTATGAAAATATGCAACGTTTGCATAAGAAACTCGATACAAAGTGACCAAGCATTCGAAAATTGGTGTTTCCTTTCGTTCAAATTCAAGGCCTTTAAGACAAAACATAATTGCATATCTAACATTAAAAAATATATATATAAATCAAAAATGAAATATCCAGCCATTTTTTGCCTATTTACATATCTTAACATTTTTCGTGAATAATTATATTCATCGCATTGCTGCAGGCGTCCAGTTTTTGTATGCATCAACATTTTTTTTTTACTTATAAATTATTTATATTAAGAATATTTTAGAAATCTTTTTTAAAATACCTTTTTTATATCGGTGTACAAGATATCCTAAAATCCACTCAACACATTCTTTGAAAAAATGATTTAATATAAAACGTAGGGACCCCTTTTTAAACAACTGTTTTGTAGAAATTACTGCAGTTTGGAAAATTTTAATTTATTACATTTATATCTTATAAAATTGGCAACCAATAAAATAGAATTAGCTTTTCACGTAACAAATAATATTTATGGCAAAATATCTTTAACCTGCAATTAAAACTTCGAATGCTATAAAAACTGTGGTAAAACCAGAACTTTATGCTCCTGAAACCCTACATTTGTGCAAAAAAGTTAGACGGAAAACATGGACAGGAATATTCTGGGCAGACAATTTCATAGGAAAATCCTTACATCAAATTGGAAAAAAATGTCTGATAAAATAAGAAAGAGGTGGATTTCCCTTCATGCAAATTTAGTGATTTTTTGTTTCATTCAAGATAAAAATAAGAAAGAGAAATGATTTTCTTGAGTCCAAGGGGTCCTAACAGGACTAAGAATTCTGTAGAAATTGTAAAAGAGAGTGAAAATATAAGGGAAATATTGAAGAATGAAAATAAAAGATTCCAGGAAGCAGCAACGGCGAAGGAGGTAAGAACCGATGAGAGATCATATGCCCCCCCCCCTACTATCCATCCTCCTGCTGACAAAAAGATGTGGAGGCACCCCGGAAAGTGGGCTGTATATCCTGTTTGTGCACCAAAGCACAAAGGTATGGTTTGTTTCCATCCATTTATACACTGCTGGCCCCCAAGATACCGAGGGTCTCCTTTCTTGTGAAGCAAGATCTGGCTCTGAATCCTGCAAATCTGAACTGGCCATTCAATGAGTCAGGGGGATGTAAGCGAGACTTCTACTGGCCTCCTATTGACTGTCTTTGGAACCACCAAAGAAGAGGAGAACTTAACTTTCCAAACAACGGGAAGAAGGAAATATCACAAAAAATGAAAAAGTACTGGTCGATAGAAAAGTGTTCCTGATTAAAAAAATATAATAATAACAATTGTTTACCAATCAAAACAATCCTGTCACATTGTACACATAAAAAACATGTTTAGTAAATATTCAAGAAAATGGGTTGACTATTCTAGATATATCTTGTACACTGGGTTCAGAAAAGTAGTATTGAGAATAAAATGGTAAAACTTTTTAATTATAAACAATTATTCCTATTATTTCATTTTTCTTTTCTTTTTTTTTTTTTTTTTCTTTTTTTTTTACATGTTTTGTCAGAAAGTCACCATTTTGCTTTGTTTTTTTTTTTAGCAGCATAGTCAATCACCTCCTGTTAAGGCTTCTTAGAGCATATAAAAGCTTCATAAGTTGTGCAAAAATATCACTTTTTTTGAATTTATTAAAATAAATTGTAACAAGGAGGCCTGTTGCAATGAGATGGAATATTTCTGACCAATCAAAAATTTCATTACGTACTACAAAAAAAAAAAAAAAAAGAAGAAAAAATTGAAATTGCATCCATCAGAATTTTAAGTTTTTTTTCTTGTAAAATATGAAAAATGCTCTGATTTCAGGAAATAAAACTAAACGCCGAAGAGACCTAAGTGATGTCAAATGGTATGATGGTGTTGAGGATGTATACAACCTATGATTCAAGTGTAGACGAGGTAGTCAAGGCGTTTACAGTATTTGGATGCAAATTGCTTTCCGTCTTCGGTCGGTGCAGAAAATGCAATGTCGTCTACTTTCAATATCATTCCAAAGGAATAGTTCGCCCTAAAATAAAAATAAAAAAAAAAAAAATCATATTTATATTGTGTTAGCTGCAACTGAGGTTTTCCTGTCAACAAAATTTAGATCTTAGAAACAACATCTCTGGCTAGTGTTTCCCACTTTTGCCCATTCTGCTCTTCCGTTCACAATCAGTCTCCTTATCTCTCTCTCTCCAATTGATTCCTTCCCTCTTTCCTTATCTTACTCTCTGTTTACACCTTTCCTCTCTTCCTCCAATTCCCTTTTCTTTCCCACGCTCTACACTTACTTTCCCTCTTTCTTTATTTTGTATTAGCTGTTTATCTTCTCCCTTTCTTCCCTATACCTCTCCCCCCCCCCCTAGTCTTCTCTTAATCTTTACCCCCTATTCCTCCCTCTCTTGTCCATTCTCCTCTTCCTGTCTCTTTATTTCCTCTCTTTGTCTGCCTCCATTTCCCTCCTTTCCCACTCTCTCTACACTTACTTTCTCTCTTTCTTTATTATCTGTTAGCTGTTCATCCCCCCCATTTTATCTCTTTCCTTTTTTCCCTATCTCTCTCCACCTAGCCTTCTCTGAATCTTTACCCTCTATTTCTCTCTCTCTTGCCATTCTTCTCTTCGGTTCACAATCTGTCTCCTTAACTCTCCCTCTCCAATTGATTCCTTACCTTTTCCCCTATCTTACTCTCTGTTTACAGCTTTCCTCTCTTCCTCTTCCTCCAATTCCCTTTCCTTTCCAGGGTGTCTACTAGTTTTGTGAAAGCCAATTTCATGACCATTAAAAATAAAATAATTTCTCTTAAAAAGAAAAAGCCTTAACCTTTAGCATAAAATTATTTTTAACCTTACATGGAGTACTATGAAATCTATAAAATTAGAATTTACGAGTAAAACTGTATAAAATGTGCATCATATAAGTGTAGCAGAACATATGTTTTAATTAACACATATGTTAATTAACACATGTTCAACAACAAAAGACTAGAGAGTGTAAAAAAACAATTGGTATTATTGAGATACTTGACTATCTCTCTGAATAAGGAGACCTTTAGTCCCTCCTTATTCAGGACCTTACCCTATCCTAAAGCGCGCTGAGAAATTCTATACAATCCAGCTAGGAGACAGGGAAGTGACAGTGTCTCTCGATCGTCTAAAACCAGCCTACCTTCTCATGGACACCGAGAACACTACCAGGTCACCTGCTCAGGAAACCCCAAAGGGAGATATCACAAACAATCCTCTGAAGATAAATAGATCTTCTGAAGCAGCATCACACACTCTACCGCCCTACAGAACAAGATCTGGTCGTCAGGTACGGCTCAACACATGCTTTTGCGACTCCGTCACTAGCGAGGGAGTAGTGTAGCAGAACATATGTTTTAATTAACACATATGTTAATTAACATATGTTCAACAACAAAAGTCTAGAGAGTGTAAAAAAAACAATTGGTATTATTGAGATACTTTACTAACATCTTTTACAAAGTGCTTCATTATTATTAATGAATTTAAGTATTGTGTTAATGTAAGATTTCTAGTGACTATCTCAAGCTGGTGTAGTGAAAAATGACTGCCTTGTGAGTGCCAATTTTTTGTGATGAACATTATAATGCTAAAATCTCCCTAACCTCCCTTAGCTACCTTTAAGCTTAAGAGGTTTGGTGCTTTCAGGCTGTGTCTGTGTGTTAAGGTGCATTGAACCACAGAAGACAAAGACAATTATTCCTTTCCTTTGCTCATTTTAATTTTTCATTTTGTTTCCAAAAATAATAATAATAATTTTATATTTAATAAAAAATAGTTAAAGTGTCTTGTTTAATTTTATTTATTTTTTTGTTGGCTCCTTCTGAGCAATATTTCTTTACACAATGCCAACATGTCAAAGAGGATAAATTAATTTTAAAAGTAAATAAACAATGGTACTAAATATTTTAAAATGACTATGGAATTAGTAGCTTCAAAAGTTTTGAACAATGGCAGTATTCAAAATTTCTAAAAATATTCCTAACTAAATATTTATTGTCGATGTACATAATTTAGAGAATTAAAGTGTATATAATTTCAATATTAAAGTCTGCATGAAAAAGTTTGAATTTGAAGAGAAATAAAATTATACGTAAATAATGGACAATTGATGTGTAAATGCTACAACAAAATAATCTAACAGAGGAAACGGGGTGGGGGGAGAAAGATAGACTTGAGTCACCTTACGGAAATGTGCAGAAGTCCTGATATTATGCTAGACTCCGATAAAACTGAAATTTCGTGACATGGTTTCAAAATTCATGATTAGCAGCTTCAAAAATATTGAAAATTGGTGGCAGAATTAAAAATTTCTAAAAATTATACGAACTAAATATTTATTGTCAATTTACATAATATAGTAAATTAATATTTACAGAATTTAAATATTTAATTCTGCATATATGTATATAATGGATAATTGATGTGTAAATGTTACAAAAACAGAGGAAGGGGTGGGGGAGGCAGATAGAATTGAGTCGCCATACAAAAACGGCAACAATTACGAATGCGCAGAAGTCCCGGGATTAGGTTAAGCTTATGGTAAAACTGAAAATTCGTGACGTTTCAAAATTCATGACTTTTTCGTGACCCATTTTCAATTTCGTGACTTTTTTGAGCAGTAGACACCCTGTATCTAACTCCTCCTTTACTCACCCTCTCTAGCCCTCACTTTACTTCACATTCTCTCATATTTCCCCTCTCCCTCTCTTTCAACCTCTTTATCTTTCAACCCTTTCTTTCTCTTGATCACGTTCTAAAAATTGACTCACCTGAGAGTATCTACAAGTACTGTCGCAATGCCATCTCTACGATGCTCGGCATGGACCCAGAGTCTCGATATGCCGACTTTGGCCGGGTAGGTCTCCTCCGAGCAAAGATTTGCTGCCAAACCTAAAACAAGGATCAGCAATCAATTAATCGCTCAAGACTGAATAAAGCAATATAACTTGACTTCCTACAGATACTTGGACGAGTTTTGTCACAATCCAGCTAGTAGAAATTTCTGAATTTTCTGAAGCCTCTAAATTTATTATTTTTAAGAAGATTAATGTAAAAAAAAAAATGTCCAATTCACAAGAGCACCATCTTAGGGTATATATATAATGTTTTTAAATAGAAACTATTCTAAAATATCAATGTTTTTATTTGTCAATTTATTTATTGATTTAGTATTCCGTATCTTTTTTACCTTATCATAACAAACAGTATCTGACTAGTAGAACAGCTTGGTTAATGTTATATGTGTCCAAGCAGAGGGCTAAGAAAGTAAATATTAAATATAACATATAAATACTTAAAATATAAGTATTTATATGTTATATTTATATTATAAGTATTTATATGTTATACTTATAATATAAGTATTTATATGTTATATTTAATATTTACTTCCTTAGCAGTCTATTTGAATACATATAAAATTAACCAAGCTGTTCTACTTGTCAGATACTGTTCGTTATGTTGAGCTAAAGATGCTGAATATTAAATCAATTAATAAATTGAGAAAAAAAAAACATTCTTATTACGCCTTCAACATTTCCAAACCTTCAAGCACCATTTTCTCCTAGACTGAGGTTGTCTAACGGAGACTTATGTCTGAATATTATATACAGAAAATTAATTGGTCACATGTATACATTAAAAACCTACAGCCACCAGGCCTCCATAGGTAGTGACATATATTTCATTATTTTTATTTTAGCTCCTGATGAGCCAAGGAAAGTGCAGAATTAGTTAAGCTGTAAATAATAAATCAATTATATTTATTGACATATTTTAATTGTTTACTTTCATTATTTCTTATAAACACTGGTATTAATAAATTAATAATTACCAAGATCAGGTAGAAGACGATGTGCGGATTTAAGAGGTTTTACGGTCAGACATCCCACTATTTTGTTCTTCCTGATGTGTAAATAAACCTGAAAAATATATCAGTCCCTGTAAATAATGTATCAAACACAATAATTGTAATGTAAATGGGTAACACAGGGTGGCCCGTATATGCACAACTAAGGAAAAGCTAGGGATATGACAAAATTGCAAAGAATCAAAGCTGTAGCTCTCAACGAGTTCTTTCAGCTGTATATAATTTATCATTTATTCATTACCCTTCATTTTTGAAAATACTCAAAAAGGAAAGAAATAACTGTATTTTATTATTAGATGTAGGTTAGTAGGGATTCGGCTAAGAAAACATCCAGGGTGTCTACAACTTTTGCGAAAGCCAATTTCGTGACATTTTAATGATTTGAAAAGCAAATTTCATGCTCATTAAGAAGAAAATAATTTCAATCAAAATGAAAAAGCCTTAACTATTGGCTTGAAATTGGCCCTGTGTATAGAATTTCAATATTTAAGTCTGCATTTATTTAAAAAATTAATACTTGATTTGTAAATGCACACAGAAATGGCGACAATTACAAATGCGCCGAAGTACCGGGATTACATTACACTCCGGTAAGAACTGAAATTTCGTGACTTGGTTTCAAAATTCATGACTTTTTCGTGATTTTCGTGCCCTATTTTCAATTTTGTGACATTTTCATGACTTTCGTGATTTTTTCGTGCAGTAGACACCCTGACATCATTACGATTTTTGTAAAAATCTGTATTAACCCATTAGCGCCATGCGTTACCATATGGTAAAGCCAATATCTAAGCTAATTTGATGTATTTGTATTAAGAAATTATTATTATTATTTATTTTAGATATTTTTTACTCATGGATTGGGACAAAAGCGGACTAAGTACAGCCATCATTGCTCAAGCTGCGTGTGCCATGGCAACATCTTGCTGAAACCAAATCCGATTACGAGCAATAAACCTTCTAGTCAACTCGAGAATAAAAAACTGTGCACCATCTTGATGTGATAGTAACTGTAACCCCATTCTCTTCGTAGCAACAAGAACCGATGACACTCAATTTAGACACCGCACAACATGTAGTTCCCTTAATTCCATGCAGCGCTTTTTCATGTATCTGCCATGGATTTTCTGCAGCCCAATACCTGCAGTTTAGTTTATCAACTGCTCCATTAGGATGGAATTGGGCTTCATTGCTCATTAGCACCAACATGACTTCGCAACTGTGTCAATGAAAACGGACACCAAATGTCAGAATTAATTTTTTGAACTAAAGATTCTCAAATGGTATGCTCTCACAAAGTTTTCATTTAATTTTTTTTCTTTTTCTTTGTTTTTTTCTTTTTTACGTCTAGGCCATTTTCATTTAATTTTTTTTTTGTTTATAATTAATTATACATATATATAAATAATTAAAAAAATAAAATAAAACCTAAATTTCTATGATATAAGAAATACCTGAAATGGTGGAACTGACTCTTCAGGGTAGCCGAGGGTCTTGTCAACGACTTCTAGTACCTGTCGCACCTTCATCCACCAGGCCTTCGGATCCCCGTGCTTTACTTGTATGATTTCATCAAATTTCCATACCCTCACACAACGAGCATTCTTCCATTTCTGAAAAACAAAACAGCATTATTATTATAAAAAAGGGTCATTCCATGTCAAATCAACACAAAAAACAAACATTTTCAACCTCACTATCTCAGAAATTGATGAGATTTGGTGAGGAGGTAGCCTTTGTATAGACTAAGAAAAATACCAAATATTATTGAAAAATATTAACTGATTTGGAAATTACAGCTATGTAAAATTTTAAAAATTGTCAAAAAATGCAGTTACCTGAAATGTTTGAATTGCTATTGTGGCTCTTACATTTAAGCTAGAGAGCTGGGAGGGGTGTTATTTTAAAGCTCTTTGTACGAACTTTCTTATGACATGCAACACCATATATGTTATGAGGAAAAAAAATTTCTCAAATTCAAAAACAAAATTTTATTTGTCTATATCTCAAAATGCGTATTTTTACAAATTTTCAAAATTTTATATGTTTTTCTAAGTGTATTTGAGAACTTGTTCCTAAAGTTTTATGATGGGATTCCAATGGGATCACCATTTATTAATTTTTTTGTTTTTTTAAGACACTAATATTTTGGACGATATACAAAACAAAATCATATATGTATACATGTCATATTGCAATACAACTTCAAATCTCTTTAAAATGTTTTCACATAATCTTTTTTTTATTAAAAAATAAAATAAATCAGTACTAAATTAAACTTATATTATCATTAAATTTTCTAATAACAAACCTTAAACAAAATTGTACTTGCCTTCATTAACAAAACTACTTTAAGAAGATGACAAGTAAAATTTAATTACCTATGTCACCCAAGAAGAGTATGTAGAAACTGGAAATTTCTAAGTGATAGTTTAGAAAAGGCATTAACAATGTCATGATTTCTTACCAGATGAAACTGTTTAAAAATCAAAGTAATCTATTTTTCTTTTGATCATAGCTCTGAAACTGTGTCTACTTTAAAATAATTAGAAAAACTAGTAATAAAGGATGTAAGAGGTTACGTAAGTGCTACATATGGCACTAAATGGTGGTTGGCATATGTTTTGTAAAATATGAAGCTTGAGTTAAGGTCGCCTTCTTGTACCCTGCTGGACCTCCTCCATATTTTTCATTTCCATGAAACGCTGATGTTTTTGGGATGCCAGTTAATTATAATGGACGCTCAAAATTTAAATAAATAATGATATATTGTATAAATTTAATCCCATTATACCAACTGGAAGAGGTTACACACAGAAAATGATACTCAAACATCAAATGAAGCTTTCCAGGTTAAGACATAAGCTATTCCGCATTACTTTTCATCTCCTTAAAGTAGTTTTGTTGATGAAGGCAAGTAAAATTTTGTTTAAGGTTTGTTATCAGACAATGTTTATTTATTTAAATTTTAACGTCCATTATTATTAACTGAGAATTTTCAGATAGGTTAGCAACAGGTTACCATCCTTTTCTAGCCAGAATAGGGCTGATCCCTTTTCTTTTTTCTAAAGAAAAGTTACCACACCATGGTGGGTATCGAACCCAGGACCCTTGGCTCAGTGTTATATTATCATTACATTAGAAAATGTAATGATAATATAAGTTTAATTTAGTACTGATTTATTCTATTTTTAAATAAAAGTGCTTTTACTAATATAATTCTGATTCTGATTTATCAATAAATTTTATTTAATAAAAAAAGATTATGTGTAAACATTTTAAAGAGATTTGAAGATGTATTGCAATATGACATGTATACACATATGATTTTGTTTTGTATATCGTCCAAAATATTAGCGTTTTAAAAAAACAAAAAAATTAATAAATAGTGATCCCATTGGAATCACATCATAAAACTTTAGGAACAAGTTCTCAAATACACTTAGAAAAACATATAAAATTTTGAAATTTTTTAAAAATACGCATTTTGAGATATAGACAAATAAAATTTTGTTTTTGAATTTGAGAAATTTTTTTCCCTCATAACATATATGGTGTTGCATGCCATAAGAAAGTCCGTACAAAGAGCTTTAAAATAACACCCCTCCCAGCTCTCTAGCTTAAATATAAGAGCCACAATAGCAATTCAAACATTTCAGGTAACGGCATTTTTTGACAATTTTTGAAATTTTACATAACTGTAATTTCCAAATCAGTTAATATTTTTCAATAATATTTGGTATTTTTCTTAGTCTATACAAAGGCTACCTCCTCATTAAATTTCATTTAAATCTGAGATCGTAAAGAAAAATCACTGTGTTGATTTGTCACGGAATGACCCAAAATAAAATAAATGAAACAAAGGAAATCACACAAGGTAGAGTGCATAAAACACGGCTGGATTACTAGAATGACAAGGAAGAACTGAGATGAGTGAGAGAGAGACTGGTGGGGGTACGTCACAGGTAAGACTGAAAACATTTTGTTGAAAAGCTGTTGTCTCTTCTTATAACTGAACAGTATTTACACCAGGGGAACAAATTAGCTTTTGTATAAATGGATGTTTCGTATAAATGAATATCGCACAAGTGAATAATTCATTACACTGGATTAAATAGGTTCCCAGTGGAACGAAAAATTCTTCATATAACTGAATGTTTCGTATAAGTGAGGCTCCACTGTATATATAAAAAATCATAATAATAAATATAATATCTTGTATATTCTTCATCATAAATAAAGGCCTTACAGTACACATAAATTAACCCTACACGAAAGGACAGGAACAATAATTTTTGGTTAAAAAAAAAAAAATGGGGGGCTTTTATTTGTAATGAGTATTTTAAATCTATTATCTACTTTAATAGGTAAAACATTTTATTAACTTCTTTTTCATGTCACAATTATACCATTAACAAAAAAAAAAAAAATCAGTCCCTTAACAGGCCACTAGGGCCAAGATGGGCAGATACTGTAGAGGTATCTGATTCTTGACCCTACTGCTCGCTAGGGAGATAGTGTAGTCAGTACTAAGCTCTGGCCGCCTGATTTTTCCCTTTGCAGGTACCCATTAATTAATTGATTAACTAATTAAAGGCTGGGTGAGCCTAGTGTCGATCTGGGGCCCCAAACCCAACCCTCGAACGACACTAGAAGATAAAATCTTCAGTGAGCGTTGAGGTTTTGAACCTGAGTCCTCCTGTTCATTAGTTGAGTGCTCTACCACTGAGCTAACCTCGCCCCTATATACCATGGACAACTGAATTAATTTATCAAACAGTGGATATAATATTAACTAATACACAATATTTAACATATATTTATGACAATCATAAATAAAATAATAAACAGGGTAACACACAACATAGGTAAGCGCATTGCTTGTAGAATGGTGTTTTGCGTGGAAAGCCTCGTCTAAGTCATCCCCGTTAACGTAGAGGAGTCCACATTCGGAGCAATGAACTTCTTTCAGATTGGACTGTCCGGCATCCAGGATAAGCTGGTCCTTGTCTCCTCGCGTGCGCTTCAGTATCATGCTTGATCTGCAAAAGATAATGTTATTCCATTAGATTAAAAGCAAAGGGGAAAATCAGGCAGCCAGGGGAGTTCTGACCATACTGCCTACTATAATATAAGATAATATAGTTATATAATATAAAATACATATTTATATATATATATATATATATATATATATATATATATATATATATATATATACATATATCCCCAAGAGTTATTCAGCTCCTCTGTGATGGATCATTTCAGTTATGTACTCATATGTGCGATACTAACCTGTTAGTTATTGGAGCACTTTTTGATTGGTCCTCCCTATTCATCGAAAACAGGGGGAACATCTTCTTCTCGCTTGGAACATCTACTGACTTCTCAGCATTACGGGATTCATTTAAATCTGGAAAATTAAATAAAAATTAATATTAGGCTAAAAAAATATATAATACTTCATATATATAATATTTAAAAAAACAACAATTTTATTGGCAATAAAAAAGTCTTAATTCATAGGAACTGTGTCATCTTATTACGTTTCCGTATATATCTGTAGTGCCATTAGATATTATTATTAGGTTTATTATTGGTAGATTTTCATCTTTTGAGAAAAATATAAAATTATATATAAAAAAAGGAAGATTTCAGGGGCCACAACAAGCAACTGACAGTATCCTAAGCTCTAGAAAACACTATTACCTATACGTTTCTCATTTTCTTACCACATTTTACTAAAACACTCATTTTACTATTAAAATCAATGAAAAAAAAAAAAAATCATTTAATTGTGAGGTAAAAACAGATACAAAAGTCCGTTCAAAAGAACAAAACAAAGCCTTTTGAAGTTTTAAGCATTTATTTCTCCGATTGACAGTGCCCCTTTGAAAATTGTGTAGAGAAATTAGTAGGGTTTCGATCGAATGGTTATCTTCCCCTTTCCATGATTCCTCAAATTTTGTCCAGGTATTTAAGAAAATATATGAAGATGCCAACATTTTTCATGTCAAACATTTATTTTTCTAATAGTTCCTTAACTCAAACAAGGTCCCTTTAAATTATATATCTTTTGAAATTAAGTCCTTTAAATTCTTCATTGTTTGAAACAGACTTCCGTTTAAATTTTACACTGTTGGAAAGGGATCTCATTAAAAACAGGATCCCTTTAAATTCTAAATTATTAGAAGTGAGTACCTGACACATAACACGAGTCCCCCCTTTGAGTTTTGTGTAGTAGCAAATCACTTCAAAATTTGATTTGCATAAAACAAGCCTCTTAAAATCCTGGATTGTTTAAAAAGAGTCCAATAAAATACATACAGTTTGATCTATTACCTTGAAATTTTAAATTGTTTGAAATTTTCTTCCATTAAAATTAGTCATAATTTGAAGGGAGTCTCATTAAAGTCACATTTCATTGTGTCAAAACTGTTGAAACATGTTCAATAGTGAGTCATTCATAAAAGATGGGCCCTGAGCTTCCTAACCGTACTTGTATCAAGAACTTCAAGTTTGGCAAACCACCTCCTCGTATTTCTTCACTAACGAAGGAATCTCAGTTAAGTAATAAAACTTTATGACACTCTCATAATCCTTTTTCCTCCACCTAGAATATCAAAGACTTAGCAACAAACAACATACCTGGTAAAACGTCATCTCCAAGAACTTCTGAAACGTCCCTATGCAGTTTTTCAATTAGGTGCTCAACATCGTTTTCTCTGTCAAAATTTTCATCTTCCATTTCTGAGAAGTCGGCTGCTATGGATCGAGCAAGATCGTCATAGGAAGACGATTTTTTCTGTGGGCTAGGAGTCGCCTGGAGATGGTCCATGTCAAACGAAGATATCAACTTTCGTTTCTTCACAGAAGGCGGTGGAGTAAGGACTGACAGGCTGGAAGAAAAATAACATTTTTTTTTTTTTTGTGATCGATAATGTAAATAATTTAACTAAATAATCATAGTTAATAAAAAAAGTCTGACTTGCAGTCGCAGGATCTGAATCATCCCAGCACGTTTCCATTCTTCTCCTTTATGTCATTCTGAAAGCTTGGAACGGAAACATATTTGGAATTGACATTTCATGAAAAATTTAAACATTTTCTCTAATGACTTGTAACAAATTTAGGCGCCACTATGCGCAAGAAACTGACAGTACCCAACTCTAGGCGGAAATAACTTCCCTCAACTCCTTCATTGTCAAAGAAAACTCTATTAAAACAATGTTTTTTAATTATCTTGTTTTACAGAAAAATTCATTTTACTGCTACATGCAATTAAAAGGAAACAAAAACCAATTAAAAACTGAGGAAAAGAGAGACAAAAAACAGTTCAAAAGAAAGAAAACAACATTTTCAGAGAGCACCTAATTCTCTGAATGAGATCGCTATATTTATTTATTTTAATTTTAACGTCCATTTATTATTAACTACAAAATATCGCTATATAAAAAATGACATAAGTACACTTTGTGTGCACTTGATTTCCGAGGCTGTAAGACGGCCGGGACACCGTGAATACAATAACAGTAATGTGCAATTATGAGATATTCTGAGTAAACTAGTTCTTGAAATATCATTTTCCTTAAACAAATCTTTAAAGTACAGGAAAACAAAATTTAGCATTGGTTGAACTATCAACAACAAAATCTAAATTTTTAATTGTCTGAAAAGCCAGCTTCACACTCGGTGAGCAATGATCTTATTTATGACATTTCACTTATGAATTGGGTGATTTCCATAGAAAACATTTTTTTTTTTAAATGAACAATATAAAGAAAGAAAAAAATGTTCATTCCTGGGGACAATGTTTGAAAAAAATCGTTGTCTCGAATAGGTTAAAAGCATATCAACAATTGGGCTATTAACGCTGCGCCATCTACAGGTTAATAATACCAACAGCACATGGTCGGAAGTGGTTTTTTGTAAGAAATTAAGTAAGCATTCGAATGTTTGCTTTCCACTTTCTATGATTTTCCCAACCAGCTTCGAGATGATTCAGAAAATATACAAAAATCTCAAAAATATTCATGTCTACATATCAATTTTTTTTTTTTTTTTTATACTTCCTCAACACCAAACATAACCAAAATTTGTATGTGATAATTGGGATAAATGTAAAAAGCCTTGACCACCAACTCAATTAGTTTGGATTGTCAATTGAATTATCCAAAACAATAATTTCAAAAAATTCTAGTTTTTTCCGCTTTTCTCAAAAATCAATATAGATATAGATTTGAAAACTGTTTTATTCAATTTCCGAACGTCAATTTACCTATAATAAGTAATCCATACCATACTCCATAAAAACTGTAAGCCCTCGGGAATTGTAACATACATACACATATATACGGTTTAAGCATGTTCCCATCCCTATAATAAACATTCTAAAAGGTCACAATCAGTACAATTTTCTGTTGTTTTTTTAAATAAGACAAAAAATGCTAGAATGTTGTTATCAGATATTCACCTCTTATCAGAGAAGATCTGAGAAAGCCTGGCAGTAGGTGGTGTCTTCGTGTTGAAGAAATGCCAGTTGTAGCTTGGCTTTTCTTTCTTTTCGTGCTTTATATCTTGAAGTCTCTTTTCCGAGGATGACCTCTCTTTCTCTTTCTTTTTCTTCGGAGGCTTCGAGTCCTCCGAGAACAGTCTGTACCGAGGGATTTTCTTTGGGCGCCTCGATGAAGAACCGCTCAAACGTGGGATTTTATTCGGGCGCTTGGATGAAGAACCACTCGAACGAGCACGCTTTTTCTCCTTCGGTATGGTCTCCATAGGAAGGCGGACTCTGACACTATAACAATATATAAATATTAGACGTTCAAATTTGTTTTATTTTATTTTTTACAAAAATTTATGAGAAAGGCTCAGTATAAGAAGTTAATCATTTAATCAAGCCAACACTTCAAATATACTGTATAGTACGATATTCAAACTCCAGGTGCTTAGAATGTGTCCAAGCATTTGTACTGTATTAATAAAATATAAGATGATCAAATATGGTTTCATTTGATTTGCTGCATGTAATTATCAATAAAAAGTGTATCCAGAATCCTATGAAGGCAAAGCTGTAAAATCTGCGATTTATTTCACAAACATTTCTCTAAAAAATAGTGCTTCCAGTAGGTAGATTTGGCTTTTTAAAGAATTCGGCCTAGGAGACAAAAGTATTTTTGTACTAATTTTCATCAAAATCCTACATTTTTGTAGCCTGTTATAGTGTGAAAAGTCAAATTTGTGTGTATATATATTCATTATAAACATTTTCATTTCAATTTCCCACCTTGTAATTTATAAATATGATAACTAGGGGATTTTGAGCTTACTAATTAAATTAATTACACTATGGTCAGTACTATCTTTCCTTGTATATTGTCGCGATATCTGGATTTTTACTCTTCAGAAGTATTTTTGATAGTTCGATGTTATTGGCAGTCCAGCTGTCCCGCCAATAATTGCTAATGTTTAGGTTAATTTTATTGGTCAGGTATTGATGTGCGATTGATCTGTCACATTTGTCCTCACCTATCTCGTACCGCCTGGTAGAGCGTCTTCCCTTCGGATATTGAGATAGCGCTCCTCCCATAGAAAGTCTTCGGGCTGATGACTCCTCTATCAGGGCTGAGCCTTCGGACTCCGTTGATCCTCGGAGACCTTCTACTGCTCACAATCCCGATTCTGTTTTCGGGAGTTTTTGTCAGCGCCATCTGCGTGAAGTCGTTCTGCAGAGACCTGAGGGTTTGGAAATGAAATCAATACTTATTTTTTATTTGACAGCCACATCTTAGGGAATAGGCTAAAAATACTTTAATCTCTCTTAAAGACAAAAATATTTAAAAAATAAATCCATCACACAGCACATTCCTCAGGAAGGGTGTTCAGTTAATCTTTTCGTTGCGATGTTGGCTAGCTGCCTATTCCCTCCACAGGCGGACCAAACTCCCTCTCCTAGGGCGGCCTTACTCACCCTTTTTTTTTTTTTTACCAAGGCGCTCGTTACTAATCATCATTTTCATGATTAAGTGCATTACTTGAAACAATTTATTTACTAAATTGAAGTACGCAGCAAACCTGCAATAACCATTTAAAACAAAGTTTACTTTCTTCCCTATATTTCTCTTTCTACTTAATTCCGAAACCGTTTTTAGACGTGACTTTTAAATGTAGCAATGAAAATGTTTTTTATTTATTATTCTAATCAGCTACTTACAGATTCGCTAAAAAATGCCCTAAGAACATTTTTACTGTGCACACGTCTCACAGACGCATGTTACTTATAAAGTTCAAAATTTGTATATTACCAGTTAAGAGTTAAACCTGCAATTATTCCCCATTCCTGCTAGAGTACTCTGTACACGTTCAAGGCTAAAGAGGGCTCGCAATCAAGAGATGTGGTGAATACTCGGGCGTCGCCTCTGAGGAACATCTTTCCCTAGCGAGTATTCTCGGGCGTCGCATCGAATGGGTTAATATTGCATTAATGAAGAATTTGCTTAAAACAACCTATTTAAATCAGAATAAACATGAATAGTTTTGCTTTTTGATAATTATAATAAACAGCTGATTCATTTATTGATTTTTTTATTACTTTTGTTCTATAGTAAACCTAACTTCTAATAGGCCGATTTTGCTTTTTCTATTACAACACAACTTCCTAATTAGTTGGTCATTATATCTACCAAGTTTCGTTACAAGGAAGTTAAAATAACATGGGGAGAACAGCCATTTCGTTGTCTTAGATCTGTGACTATATTTGTTGATTATATCAATTTTATAAGCAACAGTAAAGAGAGGTAGCTCTTGCTATCTCAAAAGTCATATAAACTGTTCTTTCAAACTATGATAAAGGGAAAACATTCCAAATACGCTGTTCAAAAAATAGTATTATTCATACAAAGGTTATACATAGTTACTACAATTTAAATTTCTATAATTAAACAAAATATTAAGGTAAAATGTAAAAAAACACTGCTGCAGATGGGACTCGAACACTCATCTACCACATGAGAGTCCAAAGTGTTAAGACTAGACCACAAGGAGACCCTCAAATGTGTTATTTTTAGGACATTCTTCAGGAAAGATGCAACACTACCCGGTAGCTTTTATTACATTTTTAAGCACATTTTAGCAATCTCCAACTTACTTGACAGGAGTTTTGACTGGAGTCGAAGGCTTGAGTGGAGAATCAGTCGACCAGGAACGAGAGGGAGATGCTTCTGTGCAGGATAGCTCGGGCGAAGTGAGAGGACTGACACCGCTAACACCAAACAGCGACTTCCTCCGTTCAGACAACCTCCTACGGTCTTCCGGGCAAGAGGCTCGCTTCACCCTCCGAGGGGTGCAGAGGGCTTCCATTCTTCTTATAGATTGCTGAAAACATAATTTAATACAGAACTAGTTCTAATTCATAAAATAAATTGGAAAGCTGCAGAAGATGTCAGAGAAATAGTCATTACAAGAATTTAAATTGTACATACCCTACTAAGTTACCTTCACTAGATCACAAAAGAAGACATAGCCCAGTGTACACAAAGCAATAAGACATTATCTGTAATTTCCTTTGTAACAAATCACTTGACTGTTCTCTTATCATTACTTAATTAAAATTGATACAAATTAAAAAAAAATAACTTAACAAAAAATTATATTTTTAGCGGATTCTAGGCTATGGTGTTTCAAAAGGGAATGAATGAGCTGACTGCCTTCAAATATTAACATCTCTCAGATACAAATCAACCCAAATCATCAAAGTAAAAGCAAATAACAAGACAGCCAAAAAAAGAATATATGGTCAGCTTACTCACTACTGTCCCAGCTGATCCTTACTCACAAACATTACGAAAGGAAAATGTTAATATATATCAGAAACTAATAATCTATTAGATTTATAAGAAGCAATGAGTGCTTGCGGTTTCACTAAGTATAAAAACAAATTTCCAGATGAACTCATGTGGAAATTTCAGTATTCTTTTTCAACTTAAATATTTACTAAACCAAAGTAACATTCTGATAAAAATGGATTTAAATAATTTATTAATATTATGGACTGCATAATTAGGTAAATATTTCTATTCTGTATATTTCTAGCGAATGAAGCATAAAAAACAAAATTTCAGTAAATATAGGGTCATTCCATGTCAAATCAACACACTTTTCGGACTTGATATCTCAAATTTTCATGATTTTTGGTATACAGTAACATCATAGACTTAAGAAAAAATACCATGATGAAACAGATATAATCATAAAATTACCTCATAAGTATATCATGGTATGAAAGTGTATCATAGACTTATGAAAAAATACCAAATTTCAGCTACGTAGTACAATTATTTTTTAAGTTATTAATTTTTAAAGATTTAAATTTTATGAAAAAGTGTCATATTTTGGTACCTTTAGATGCCTATAGGCTCGCAACCAGTGATGATGTAAACCTGGGAGTAGTTTCATTTTAAAACTATTGAATGGGGCTTTAATATGATATTAACGCCGCCACAAAGTAGAGGTTGCATTAAAAAAAATTGGAAATTTTAAATTTAAATTTCTCAAAAAGTGGCAATTTTAAAAATTTCAAAAAATTACCAAAAATGGTTTGTAATGTCTAAATACATATAGCAAAATTTTATCATGGGATCAGGAGATAAAGGGTTTCATAAATACACGTTTTGTCAAAAATACCAGAATTATTAGCGTTTAAGAAAATTTTGAATAGTTCATTGAATGAAACAAGCATTGGCTATTAGCTGCACATTTTTCTAAAGGAGAAAGGTCACATAAACAGTGCATCAATAATACACATGTGTTGTAAGTATTGTACCAAATTAGTAAAATTGTATTTTATAATTATTAATTTTCTATGCAGTGTGTAGGACACTAGAAAATTAATAAACCCCAATGATTACTTAATTGTACCATGATTGGAAACCTCTCTTTATATCAGGAGGAAATCCAATGCAATTGAGACTGTCACATAGACAGTGGATATCTGTAACTTGGAAATCATTAAAAAAGTGGTGATGAATTTCTTGATGTATTTTGTAAAAAACTTCCTGTTCTACTTCGCCATAACTTCATAGCAAAAGGCCTAAGTGCATTTTTGAGACATACCAAGGAAAATCTCCTGGAATGTGAAGTGGCTGTCATTTGTGACTTTTCTGAGAATTATTCGATCATTTTGCAAGATGATGCACAAACATATCTGAAATGTAAGTTTCAAAGACCTCCCAAAAAAATTTTCTATTTTTCCAATGGCTCTGCGACCCAATACAAAAAAAAAAAAACAGTAAAAAAATTAGCAGCCAGAGCAAGCCTACAAAGACCGTAACAGGGCCAAATTATGGATGCAAGGCAACTGTTTGAATGGTCACATCAAACATAGACTTTGTATTTGTGACTCTTGAAGAATACATTAAAACGGAAGAACTGGCCAACCGGTACAATACAATTATACCTATTCCAGGCACCCAGAAATTTCATACCTCTCAAATGTGGAACCAAAGTAAATGTAAAATTATTTTCTTCCGCAGTTGTTTGAAGCATATTTCCTGTTGTAAAGGACAAACAGCAGATATTAGTGGGTATGTAATATCAATCTATGGTGACTCTTGGTGGTTGAATTATGTTCTGGATAAAGATGAAGATTGCAGTAAAGTGCAAGTTACTTTCCTCCATCATTCAGATATCCCACGTCACCTGATACACTGTGGATCCCTTTTGCAGATGTGATATGTAAAGTGAATCCTGTGACAGAGACTGGCCGAACATACAGTTTACGAGACTGTGAAGTGAACAAATGTGTGGGTCTCTTCCAACGATTAAAGTCTCGATGAACTAATTTGTTAACTTTACTAATAATATTGGACTTTTAATGGTATGTGCCTATGTGACCTTTCTCCTTTAGAAAAATGTACAGCTAATAGCCAATGCTTGTTTCATTCAATGAACTATTCAAAATTTTCTGAAACGCTAATAATTCTGGTATTTTTGACAAAACGTGTATTTATGAAATCCTGTTTCTCCTGATCCCATTGAGATCCCATGATAAAATTTTGCTATATGCATTTAGACATTACAAACCATTTTTTGAAATTTTTAAAATTGCCACTTTTTGAGAAATTTAAATTTAAAATTTCCATTTTTTTTTAATGCAACCACTACTTTGTGGCACATCATATTAAAGCCCCATTCAATAGCTTTAAAATGAAACCACTCCCAGGTTTATATCATCACTGGTTGCGAGCCTACAGGCATCTAAAGGTACCAAAATATGACACTTTTTCATAAAATTTAAATATTTAAAAATTAATAACTTAAAAAATAATTGTGCTACAGAGCTGATATTTGGTATTTTTTCATAAGTCTATGATATGTTACTGTATACCAAAAATCATGAAAATCTGAGACATCAAGTCCGAAAAGCGTGTTGATTTGACATGGAATGACCCTATAATAAAAGGCCACATATATTATTTTAGCAAAAAGAATATTTAATACAAAATAAAATCCGAACAAAAACTATATTCTTGTCAATAAGTCTGTTTTAGCACAAGTAAAACCCACAAAACACCTTTCTAGCTCTACATGGTTTTCACATAACATATTCATCTGCTACAGTTGTATATTTCTTATTTAAATTTATAGTGTATTACCATTAGATTTTTAATCTAATTTTAATTTTTTATTAGTTCATTTAGTCTTTATTACTCTAATAAAGCATTGAATACCAAGCAAAAACATTGGCAAATGAATGTTTTTATTCAAGTATTGCAGGGTATTATTTACAAAAAACCTTCATCACAAAGAGGCATACAATATCACTTGTTCTCTTAGTAGTAATGATGATGAATAAAGAATATAGGAACATTTAGATCATGGTTGAGAAAAAACATATTAAATACTTGAGGGAATTTACAAATTGCATTGTAATTAACAGTTAATAAATATATCATCAAGGTAAGCTTTCGAGTATTATCTAAGTATATATAACAAATATATATTTAAAATTGTAGATAAATACATAAAAAAACACATTAATTCCTCTAACAACAAACTCGTCTAAATATTATTTTTCACGTGAATTAAAATTTTCATACAAAATGGCTGGATTCAATTTTGAGATGAGTTGCCACATAAAATTAATAATTGCCATCAGATAAGGAATGAATTTAATACTAAAAAGCATTACTTAATTCAATATATCAATAATGTTAACATATAATCATAAAATTACCTCAAAAACAACAGAATTTCAAGTAAATTGCGGAAAGCCACTGGAGAAGCACCATAACAGCAAATCTAAAGTAAAGCTGGGCTGAAAGGAATATTGGCGGTAAAACTTTACCATAGAGATTCAAGAAAAACGTCGCGCATGAATACAAATTCCCAGAACGCGCTATAGAAAGAATAAAGTAACAGGTGATGTTTTTCACCGCCCCACAATGTTAGCGCTACTATACACTTAAATTACAGCAAAGATATTTCTTCTTATTTTTTGTCTCCTGATTGTCTGACCCTAAAATATTTTTATAAATCCAAAGTTTAAAAAATGGCAATTAACTAGCATAACAGTCCAGGAAACAAACAGGTATACAGTAAAACCTCTTTAACCCGGAACAGTTTTGAAAACGAAATTATTTTGTTCAGTCTACTAAATGAAGACTTGTTTTACAGACGATAAATTGCTATTTTCAGTAGGTAATTTACGCGTGTTTTCCTACGTTAATGTACGCGAGTTTTCCTGTCTTTGGTTGGGGTACAGGATTTCGAATTGTGCTGTCTCGTTTGCTCGTTGTCCGCGATTAAGGCGAAACGTTAAAACATTGTTGTGACTATGGAAAAAAGGATGGAAGCATCGACAAGATTTACATATAAGGGAGAATCGTTAAAGGACATAGCTGCTGAGTAGGAACCTCGACCGTACCTGATTCAAAAAAAAAAAAAAAAAACAACAGAAAAAGCATTGAAGGCTTTTGTTTCAAGATGATTTCTAAGGACAGTTTATGGTGGTTATGATCCACGGAGAAGCAGTAGCAAACATTGAGAAATTGATGCTGATTAAATTTACTACAAGTTATATTCCATCTAGTTTTTCGAGATATCTTTAGTTTTTGAGATATCCGCTCTTGAAAATCTGTAATGTTGGGAAAATCACCCGTCCGAAATATGCTCCATAAGTAAAAACAACGAATACTAGACGTGTAAATAGCACAGAATATATAAATTGTTTTAACGTTTTAAGGAAAATATATAAAATAGTAAAGTAACATATATTATTGAAGGGAATGTAATACTTTACAGCCCTATAACCGGCATTTATTTTTTGGATTCATAGTTGAAGAGTTATCTGGTCATAAAGTGCAAAAACTGGTTTTTCGCAAAATTAATAACTTTCAAGAGCGGATATCTCGAGAGCTAAACATATCTAGAATAACTTTATGGAGAAGAACTTGTAGAAAATTTAATCAGCTTTCGTTTGTTATAGACTGATCATGTCGCTAGGACGCTTGATTTCCGAGATACAAGTGAAAATCCGAACAATGGGATATTGTAACTCCCCCTCCCCGTGTTTTATTTTTGCCGGAGTTTCTGCATGAAATCCAAGCCCTCATCGGGGCTGTAGAACAAGGAGGACTGAGTTAATACTAATTTATATACAAAAGAAATGAAAGGAAAAATATTATACATAGACGAGAATGAATACAAATGGTAAATGTGTTTTATACTTAAATCAAAGGTGATTAATACAGATTTAAAATTAAAATGTGTAACACAGGAATAGATGAAATGATAGATGGGGACAGGAATAGATGATAAAATGAATAAGTAAAGGATGAAAATAGGCTTGCCGATGAGAAGGAGAACTATGCCTCACGGATGTACAATCATTTCTGAATCTAGTGGATCGCGGTATGTGGTCACCCATTAATGTAAGGGTGAACGAAGATGACAGGGTTATGGAGAGAAGTGTCATAAAAGTGAGGTGAAGGCAGGTATGAAAGGTTATGTTTATTTATTGGAGGGGTGTGAGTTTTAAGCAGAATATTTTTAAATAAACTTGACTTCTTTATCAATTTTGCCATTAGCCGCATTATTTTCTAGATGTATTAATATATATTCAGAAAGGAGGCGTTTTTCGAGGTTGGATTCAGTGGAGAGGATCGAGAATTGGTTGAAGTCAGCGTTATGTTCGTCTGTGATGGCATGTCTCGGTAAGGTGGTCTTTATGTCTTCGTACTTAACGCCATTGTTATGTTTACTGAGTCAGTTTTTTATAGGGAACACACCTGCCCAATGTAGGTACTATTACAGTTTGGTGTAATATATGGAATCCGATAAACGAAATTGGACCTGTTTTCTGTGAGATTGGGTATTTTAAATTAGTGTAAAAGTTTTTAGTTTACTATTTGTAGGCCTAGCTTTAGGTTGGAAAATATGGTACATAGGGATTTTTGGAGTTTTCCCGAGAGATTTGGCGAGTATGGGACAGGGAGGACCCTGAATTGGGGAAATATAATATCTTGGGTGGTGGGGATGGGTTTGGGGGTTTTTTAAAAGAATTTATGAGGTGGGTGGTGATGTTTGTGGGAAATCCATTGGCTTTAAGGATATCGAAGAGTCGGAATTTGTTGGCAGGGTGGAATTTGGTACTGATAGGGAGAGGGTTCGATTTATTGAGTTACTTGCAGTATTGAGGATTTTTTGCGTGGGATGTGAGGACTGGTAAAGAAGGAGTCGTCCAGAGTAGTTCAGTTTGGTGTACCAATTGGTGGATATGGAATTTTAACCGGCGGTGGTAAGAATTAAAAGCTGTTAGTATTTCAGAAATTTTATTAGGATTAATTATGAGGAAGAGGTCGTCAATATATTTTTAAAACAAGATTATACCGCTGGTGAACATAAGGAAGGTGTGCTTGAGAAGGTCATTAAGGGTGAGATTGGATAGGTCAGGAGCGAGGCAGTTTCCCATAGCCTTTGGTTGAAGTAAAATTTGGAGGGATGTTAAAGGAGTGGAGTTAATTTTTGAGGTCATATTATTTTTGTTTAATATATTAAAATATATGGTAACTTTATGTATATTTAGTTTATTATATATGAGAGAAAAGTTAATAAATATACGTGTATGTATAAACATTCGTCAGCTTATGGCCTATAAAGATGTTTTCAGTTTCTAGACGAGTAAACAATAATAAATATAATAAACATTTTTCGTTATAGGCGGAAGTTCCAAAAATAATGAGAACTTCAATAAAACGTTTCACAAACTTTATTTTTCCCTACACAGGTACACTTTTGGTGCCTCTTCAGGGAACATATTATAAATATAAAACTTCTTAGAGCCTCACCTTAAGGAGAACAATCCACTAGTAGGGCCACTGGTCATGATCAGAGAATCCAATATGGTGGAAAATAGTCACCAGATCGATAATGGATTTGTAATACGTATAAGATAAATTTTCAGAAGAAATATAGTCTTAAAAATTAAAGGGGCCCACAGACGACCAACTTGGTTGTCAACCTTGTTGCCAACTTGCCATGTTGGAGGAGATGTTGCACGTCTGTGGGCAGGTTGGCGGTTGGAGTAAACGGTTGGTCCAACGGTTGGTGTAAATCAAATCCGTTTAGATTTTCGGTAGGCGGAGCCTCATGTTGGCAACCTGGTTGAAGCGTCTGTGGGGAAGTTGACAACACTGTTCACAACCTCAATAGTGAACTGCCGTTTGGTTGTCAATGTGAGGTTGCTTTTCATGTTTTTAATACTCTGGTATTTAAGTATTTTTGCGAAAAGAGGGTATACAAGTAGATTATCTGTTCGGTAAATATAATAGGTGTGTACAATGTCTATACAAAACACGCCTACTTGGACTGAATTTTTCGAAAACTTCAAAGAACTGCCTGAGCTTTGGGAAGTTAAATCAGAAGTGTTTAAAGACCGAAATAAGAAGAAGAATGCTAGGCTGAAGCTGTTGGAAATTTACCAAAGAATTGAACCGGATGCAAATGTTAACAGTTTGAAGAAAAGAGTTGGGAACATAAAACCATGTTATCGCAGGGAGCTGAAAAAGGTTGAACAATGTTTACGATCTGGTCGTGGGGCTCAAGAAGAGTTTTTCAATGAAAGGTCGTACTTAAACCAACTCATCGTAGATTGTACTGTCCATTCTTAAAAAAAAAAAAATTAAAATCTACAGGCGCAAAGACGCGAAGTTCACTTAATATCAGGGACTGAAAATAACTATTAATTTTTATTTCAAATGAACTTCACTTAACCTTTAATTTTTATTATTGGAAAATAAAAATTCCATCGTAATAGATATATTTTACTATTTTTTAAAAAATAATTTCTAATAATTCTTATTTCAAAAACTTAAAAATAAAAATTATTTGAATAATGTTATTTCAAATTTTTTTTTAATAAAATTTTTTATTACTTTAACTTGAAACATTATTTTAAATAATAAAAAAAAATATTCGTGCCATAATGAATAGAAAATAATACACAAAAACGAAGTCTAGAATATACAATATATACTCATACAAATCAATTGGATTTAGACGAACTTTGATTCACTGACATAAACAAATAACTTCTAATAAACAAAAGGTTCCAAATCCATATTTATTTATTCCGAGGATAAGATATATTTAATAAATCAGTTTCATTTTACCTTTAATTTTTATTATTGGGAATAAATATCCATCGTAATTGATATATTTCATTATTTTTTTAAAACAATTTTCTAATAATTTTTATTTAAAAAACTATTTCATAAAAGTTAATCATTAATGTTAAAAATATAAATTATGAAGTAATTTTTTTTTTATCATTTTTAGGAAACATTTATATTTGAATAAGAGAACTCAGGACGTTGTAAGTACCGCTCTTTTGACCACAATTTCTTTTTTTTTTTTTTTTTTTTTTTTTTTTTTTTTTTTTTTTTTTTTTTTTTTTAAGAAACACTTCCCCATCATCCTCACACAATTCTTTTAGATCTATAAAAGACAACACGGGATCGTAACTCATTTCCCTCCAAGCGTGTGTTCGCATCAGAAGTGATCAGCAAATGAAGTTGGCCCAACAAGTTGACCGTCTGTGGCCAACCAAGTTGGCAACCAAGTTGGTCGTCTGTGGGCCCCTTAAGAACTCCCGCATATAATTTTTAAGACTACATTTCTTCTGTAAAAAAATATTATACTATTTTGTTTTCAAGCTTCTTCCTATTTTTGTGGAAAACGAAATACTGACTTCAAGCGCATCCCAATGAAAACTGATATTTTAGGTACTTAAATGTAAAACAATGTGTGTAACTGCTTATGTCTGTTCACATTTTTTCTTAATTCTCCTTTTACTCCAAACGTGACCAAAATTGAAATATCTAAGTGTGGATGCATTTAAAGCATCTGGTTTTCAACTAAATCCATCCTTTCTAAGAACTAAACCAAAATTTAGTTTTATTCACTTTTCCCGAAAATAGTTACAAATATCGCCTTAAATATTATTCCTTTCGTTTTGCTACGTTAGAAAACCTACAAATTTGAACAATAACAAATTTTCGTGGTGTATGGCTTCTAATGAAAGTTCTTGTCGGCACATCCGATTGCGTTATAAGTTGGTATCCTCCATATTGAAGAAAGGAGGAACCGCACCTAAAAACGCGACATTTATTTATTTTATGGTTTTACACCGCTTCTAAAAAAGTCATTAGCGGTGACTACATAATTAAATGAAACTGTACATGTTGATTTCTTTTAAAAATTCTAAAATGTTGTTTAAACTTCTTGAGTCTTCTCCCAATAATTCTGATAGATGTCTCTCCAGTTTCCACTTTTTCCTCTTCTCTGTAAATTGGTGGCATTCAGTGAGAATGTGTTCCACAGTGAGGGGAGCATTGTCGCATGGAGAACATGTAGGGGGGTAAAGCTCTGTTAATAAATAAGAATGGGTCAATTTGCTGTGGCCTAGTCTCAGTCTGGCAAGAACTATTTCTTCTCTTCGGTTTTTTCTGTTAGCCGAATACCAGGGTCCAACCGTCTTTATAATCTTAGATAGTTTGCTACTGCTGGTTGACCAGGTAATTTCCCATTGCTTCATTAATTTCTTCCGATGGTAATGGTTCCAATCTCTTTGAGAGAGGAATGGTTCTAGCCTGACTGAGTCCTGTAATGCATTCTTGGCTTCTTCGTCAGCTTGCTCGTTTCCTCTTATGCCCATATGTGATGGCACCCAAATGAAAATGATGCTCTTGCTCGAATTCCTCAGTGTGGCAGTTACTTTATTTGCAAGCCAAAATTTCTTGCCTCTGGGTTTGCTCAGGCTTTGTAGGCAACTAAAGGAGTCTGTGGCTATTATAAAACTGTCTTCAGACGAAGCGAGAGCATCATTTATCGCCCGGAATATTGAGTACATTTATGCTGTATAAATAGAATTTTCACGGCGAAGTGTGCACTTCTTTACAACTCCGTTTATAGTCCATGCACAACCACAAATAGAGTCCACTGTTTTTGAGGCGTCTGTGTATATCCACGTTCTCTTCTCGTATATTTCTTGACGTTCCCTTAGCATTGCGTGGAGTATCATGGGGTTGATGTCCTGTTTGGTAGTTTGATGGAGGCTAAGATCCACTATAATGTTCACTGGACACCAGGATGGATAAAGATGGATGCTTTCTTCTCCTGGAGTTAGTCTCTCGGCTCCTAGATGTTCAATTAAATTCTCTAAACGTCCTTGAAAAATCTTTGAAAGATTGGTGGTAGTTTTCCTTAGTTTTTTTTTTGGTTATGGATTTTTTAAAATTACACTTATCAGCAAAATTATTCCAATAAAATGCATTAAATACGAAACATTTTTGTATTATAAATTGTTGTATTTCCGTATAGGGCCTTTCTTAAGAATGAGAGAGAAGGCGAAGTGAGCAATATCCACTTCTGTGAAAGTTGGGTATGTCGTTTTCCTGTGCTTTGTGACGCCTAATATATCCCTTTTCTTCCAGAAGGTTTGCGACATTTTTCAGGAAATATAGAACAAAAAAATTGTTAATTTCTATACTAAGCATGTCACTAGGAATAAAAAAGTCCGATTCGCAGGAACTGCGTCATCTTAGCGCGGTTCCGTTCTTATCTCTAGTGTTTATGAAGGCATAGAATAGAAACAGTTATTACTTTGTTTAGATCAATAGCGAAACATCTATCCAAATGAAATCTCAAACAAACCAGTCTTGAAAGGTCTTGATTTACAATCTTACCTGTATGGGTGAGCTATACCATAAGTCGGGCAGAAAGGCCTCCGCTCAGAGGCATTAGGAAAGCCTTGGGATCTCTCTCTTTGAACGCTACATTTTTAACAATAAATTGATCTTCATATTTTACTTAATCTGTTTTATTGTCAAATACATTATCCGACTATAAGCAATTAAAAAATAACAAGGAATAAAAACAGACAAAAAGAACAGTTTGAATAAGCGAAATCAATTACTTTAAAGTTTTAAGCACTTATTACTCCGATTGACATCGCCTAATCAAAACTTTCATCGGAACCTTTTAGCGCGGTTCCTCACTCCCCCATAGGGAGGAACCCCGCTTATAAGGTTGATACAATGAAACAATCCGGAAGTGCCGACTAGAAAATTTCGCGTTTCAGAACCCCTAGAGACCGAAAATAACGGTGGCTCAAATTTGTATATATATATATATATGTATATATATATATATATATATATATATATATGTATATATATATATGTATATATATATATATATATATGTATATATATATATATGTATATATATATATATATATGTATATATATATATATATATATATATATATATATATATATATATTTGTCTGTTCGCTCTGTAGCTCCTAGACGAATGGTCCGATTTTGATGAAATTTGGTACAAAAATCTTTCGTCTAATTTGAAAGGTCAAGTTCGTTAACCAGCAAAATCCGCCTACTGGAAGATGGCGTTTGGGGCGAAATTCGCGCAAAAAAAATCGTAACGCTTACGTTTTTGAGTTCATAAGCTTGTAAGTACTCGTTTTATATGCTTCCTGGGCTAGGAAAACGAATGAAACCATTTTCAAGGCGATAGCCTTAACCGTTTTTGAGAAAATTGGAAAAATAGTTTTTGAATACCGTTTTTGGTTTGGGTACTTAGAATCATGGGATTCAGTTGAAACATTTTCTGCATGTTCTACTTTCATCAAAACTAATATGTTGAAATTTTGGTTACGTTTGGAGTTAAGGAAGGGTTAGAATAAAATATTTTATTAACAGACATAAAACCTTATAAGCGGGGTTCCTCCCTATGGGGGAGGGAGGAACCGCGCCAAAACTCGCAGTTCCAGCGAGACCGATTATCTTCCCACCTAATGACTTAAGAAAGTCCGACTCGCAGGAACTGCGTCATCTTGGTGCGGTTACATCTCTAAGAAATGGAATAGATTAGCATCACAAATCACAGTAAACTGACAGTAGTCAACTTACACAGAAGCGGATAATTCTTAATCTGTATAAATCAATACAATTATGTACTGAAAACGTACTTATTCTTTGGCTACTGCTGAGAAGGCTCTATTCTAAACAACCAAAAATTCCTTGTCATTTTAAGTATTTAAAGTCTTGTTTTACTAGCAAATTCGTTTTACTGTTATAATCAACTGTAAATGTGTGCTTCATGGCGAATTAAATTCCATTCTGTCGTGGGTTAAATCTTTCTATAAAATAAGAAATAACGGTAACTTCAGTTGGAGGCTATGAGGAAGGTTATATAGATGGAGAATTCAAAACAACCTACGTCATCATGATTAGCCACTGCCATCTTGATTACCACAGCCACTCCAAACTTATTATGAATAACTTAGACCGTTTCTTAGCTTATTTTACTACAATACTAATTTTACTGATAAATGCAATTTAAAAGTAGAAACAACCAATTAAAAAGTGAGATAAAGGAAGAGAAAAACCATTTTAAAACAACAAAACAAACACTTTTTAAGTTTTAAGCGCTTATATCTCTCATTGACGTTGCCCCATCGAATATTGCTTCAGAACCTTTTTTGTAGAGAATTTAGTAAGCATTCGAATGGTCACTTTCCACTTATTACGATTTTCCAACCGTTATCGAGATATTTACGAAAAATGTATGGAGATCCGAAAACTTTTCATGTCTCTTTTCATGTCTATTAATAAAATAATTTTTTTCGCATACTTCCTTATATCCAAAAAAACCCAAAATTAAAACATCTTAGTTGGGACTAATTTCCAAGATGTAGAAAATATTTCAATTGAATCCCGCGATTCTAAGTACTCACAAAAAAATAATGACTTACAAAAACATTGATTCCACTTATCTCAGAAACGGTTAAAGCTATCGCCATGAAAATGGTTTCATTCGT
Source organism: Gonocerus acuteangulatus (assembly GCA_946811695.1). Lineage (NCBI taxonomy): Eukaryota > Metazoa > Arthropoda > Insecta > Hemiptera > Coreidae > Gonocerus > Gonocerus acuteangulatus. The sequence continues at coordinate 72,698,160 of OX328128.1, forward strand.
TTTCCTAGCTCAAGAAACCTATAAAACAAGTACCTGCAAGCATATGAACTCAAAAACGTAAGCGTTACGATTTTTTTGCGCGAATTTCGCCCCAAACACTATCTTCTAGTGGGCGGATTCGGCTGGTTAACGAACTTGGCCTTTCAAATTAGACGACAGATTTTTGTACCAAATTTCGTCAAAATCGGACCATTTTTGAGCTTGCTAGAGAGCGAACAGACAAGCATATATATATATATATATATATATATATATATATATATATATATATATATATATATATATATATACATACAAATTTTAGCCACCTATATTTTCTTGATCTATAGGGTCTGAAACGTGAAAGTTTCTAGTCGGCACTTCCGGATCGCGTCATGAGGTCAACCTCATAAGCGGGTTCTCCCTATGGAGATAGGGAGTTATCGCGCTAAAAAAAAAATAGTGATAAATGTCTTCTTTTACACCTATAGTCCTTTTTTTTTTATTTATTTATTTAGAATTTACAACAATGTAAAAATACATCATTTTCCTACCTATAGTCAGGAATACATCATCTTCCTACCTATAGTCAGGAAGAAAAAGCGCTGAAGTATTCAAATATTATTTTATTGTTAGTTATTTGAACAGATGCAAATTACTAAAACAGAAAAAATGATAAAATATGTATTTAATAACAGACATTAAATAATTAATCACATTGTTCATTCTTCATCTTAGCTAGCAAAATATACAGAAAAAAAAATAATGAACGATGCCTCATTAACATATTAAAAAACTCACTCAGGAAGGGTACTTTTAACGCTAAGTGCGAAAAAGTGAGGAGCTACACGTGACAAGGAAATATTAAACTTATTTTGTTAAAATAATTATTATAAATTTCATTAAAATATCAGAAATATATTAACATAATAAATTTATTCCCGGAAGTAGAGAGTTTAAAAAACCAAACAAAAAAAAAACTTGCATCCTTTTAGAGCGGTTTCATCGTCCCTTCATTGACAGGAACCCCGCTTATGAGGTTGACCCCATGACGCAATCCGGAAGTGCCGTCTGTAATATTTCTCGTACCCATTGATTACGAATATATATATATATATCGTCCGTTCGCCCCTCAAACACTCTAAAATGGTCCTATATTGATTTGATTATCTCTCTTTTTTTTTCTTTTTTTTTTTTTTTTTTTTTTTTTTAATTTCATTTAATAGTTAGAGGATGGAGTAATTTTGTCTTAGGATACAACCAGTTTCCTGTTATGGATTCCTGGGTTAAAATCTTATATTACTTCTCATTGCGAGTTCGTTGTATATTTTTCAGGAAAGACCAAAAATGATCAATAAATGCTTTTATTCCTTTATTAACGGGAGTAGTTATATGTACGGAAACGCGCTATGATGACGCAGTTCCTGTGAGTCGGACTTCTTATCAGTATTCCTCAGTTTTAATTTCTTATAATTGTTTCTAGTATTAAAATGGATTTTTCATTATAACAAGATACGAGATCGTACGTACAAGAAATTCTTTATTTAAAACAACAATATGAAGAGGGCTGCCCAAATATATTTTGTTGTTTGTAATAGAGATTTTCGAGGGGATTGAGTAATGGAAAGATGACGATTGAGTAATTTCTGGTACTGTAAGTTTTGTTTGTGCATTACAGCGCCTAAAATCCCACTTTTTTATGATTTCATTTGATTAGGTGTTTAACGCTTTAGTAAAAACGTAGTAAACGTGTAGGAAAACAGCATCTCCTCTACTCTTTCTAAATGACACTTGTGAAAAGACAACAAAACAACCGGAAACTGTGCAATAAACTACACAAGATTAGCGGAAATTACATATTCCCTCATTTCGTTCATTCTTAAGGGAAACTATAAAAATACCTGTTTCATGAGGAAAACAAACAGAAACTGTTTAAAGAAACGATACCATCACTTTTGGTTTCACACCATAAAAGTAACAATAACGGCCGTTAAGGGTAAATTAATTATTTGGGTGTAGAATAAACCCATATTCACAATGGATCCATTTAGTTTATTTTTAAAACAAATATTCATCAATAGATGAGCGCTACGTATGCTAATTTTCGTTACAATACAACAATAATTTCGACTAATAATTTGTGTCTAGGGTAAGCCTCCTTCAGACTTTCTGATTTCACTGGGTAACGTTTCTTGCGGGAATGCTATAAATAAAGTTACGAGCCAAGCAACAAAAATTGTTGCCGCTATTTTGTTAACAGACACACATATGTAAATATGTATGCTATGTTTATTTTGTATTAATGTAGGATATTTTGTACACGTTTTGCAGGAATGTGGTGTAAACTAACGAACCAGCTGAGGATTTTTTATTTAATTTCGCAGTTCCAGCAGAACGGCGTTTTTCTTGAATACTGGGTCATGAAGTATCCACATTTTTATCTGCACCTCCAGATTTCGTCATCGGGTCTCTAAAGTGGGTCATTTTCTGGGGGGGGGGGGAGGAACCGCGCTGAAATCATACGGCGGGACGCACTATGAGGAATAAGATCTAGTCAAGAGGCCTGAATGTACAAGTCTTCAGGAATATGAGTCATTGTTTATATTTACTGGAATGCAGTGGAGTAGTTAACAGTATCGGGAAGGTACGAGAATACTATAGCAATCACAATCGCGAGAGCTGCTTACTTAGTGTACTTCTAGGTGTGTATTGACATCAATTATTTCTCTCCTGAAAGAGCTGTTATAGGCTTGAAACACTAGCAGTAAAAGATTTTTTTATTATTTTAAATTGTAGTTTTACCGTGTAGTGTAGTTTATACTATCTTTACCGGATCTCGACTATTCCCTATGACCAACAATCTCTTCTAAATTACCAATATTTTATGATAAAAATATTTATGTTTAATATATAGAAGTACTTATGTGTAAACAATTTTAGCTGTTATTTTAAACTCTTATTTAATATTAGAGTCTAATTATCTCTTTGGTTTCAGTTAGACGATGACGTATTATTTGGCTTCGAAGTAGCTGCAAACGTGCCAAGAATATGCCACTTTTTATTACTGATTTCTCAAACTCGCCCAGATGACGTCGTAAGTACAGATTCAAAAACGACCGCCTAAGACGACGTCACCGATTACCTCTGACGTCATAGACTCCACCTCCTAATCGATAAAGACACGCCTCGCTGCTAGTCCAACCGCGGCCATCACTGAGGACGAAGACCTTGTTTTCCTTCGTGTTCGTATCTTGTTTTCCAATTTATTTTGTGCACCTGCAGGCTTTTATAGGCTCCAGAACGCCTACCAGGCGCTCAGCGAGCTTGTGAAACCATGGCTGTCAAAGAGAATTCTGAAGGTGAGTAAAAGTCAAGAATAACACAAGCTCTAAGCGTTTGTTTACATCTGGACCAGGCATGCCTCAACTGGAATAACAAGCAATTTTAACTACATTTTCACCCTAAATTGTCATAAAACTCTCATTATTATAATTGTTTCTTAAGAAAACATGTCTATTACTTATATTTCTCTCCTGTAAACAACCAAAAGCAACAGAAATCGAAACTACACAAAACAACTCCCTAAAAATCCGTAGTTTCTACGAAGATATTGTCCACAAATGTTAAATATTCGGTCCACAAATTATACAAACAATTACTAAATCATTCGGACGGTAATATTTACGTTTTATGTTCATTAAACTGGTTTAATTTACTATTTATACAGGGAATTTAAATATAATTTGCATGAATCAGTATTAAAAAATTGTCAATATCGTTTGTTCATTATCTCAAGTATTTTAATTGTTTTCCATTACTTCTGGAATTATAAATAAATAAAATATTATCTATTTGCCTGTGTAATTTCTGTACACCTTATTAGGAGTTTTGTTAAATCATTATAGAGTTTAGTTTTTACAACACAAAATTGGTCATCAGATTGACATATGTTATTGATAAGAATGACTGACAAAAAAAAATATAACGTCTGATTTTTCATATTTTATATAACTAAGGAGATTCGTTATGTAATAAGTGATAAACCATTATTCATTATACTACAGATAGTGCTTCAAAACTTTGATAAGAGAAATATTAGAAAGATTTTCTTGAAGTGCGCCATTAAATATTTTTGTTTTGTTAAGAACTGTCGTTTATTTAAATTTATTCGTTTTGCTTAAATGAGCTAAACGAGCAGCCCATGAATCATAAATAAGCGTAGAAAACGTTCTTTGTCATAAAAAAATATGATTTAGTCAATACGAAACAGCTTGTGTCCGGTCTGTGTCGAAGGCCTTCCAATATGGCGGGAAGGTTAATCTTGCATTATCTGGCGAAGTCGCCTTTCTTTCAGTAGAGCAAAAAAATTTAACTGATTTCTGCTGCAAATTATGCTAAATTCCGAGCCGAAGTTTCGTGAAGTTGTTATTATTTTTTTAAGGAATTGTTATTTTTGCTGGATTATGTCTGATATATTTAAAAACAAACAGAATGAATGAATTGTCATCTAGACCAAATGTTAATACATTATTAAATAATGAATAAATTTTATACGATACAATTATTGTATACATTTTATACGATATGATTTGAATGTTGAGGTGAATACCTAATCCCAATTTTAGTTGGGGTTTAGATGAATTTAAGCCGCTTATGGTTCAATCGTATTGATCTTAAGAGGTAGGTTTTAGATAAATCTTAACCTCTAATTTGACAGATTTTGCTTAATTTCAGTGAACGTCTCTCGCTTCACTTTGGAATATTATATTGCGAGATGTATTCCGAGTTGGACATAATCATTAGCGTAATTATGGTTACCATTGTAATCACAGTCTTTCAAAGTGAAGATGGAGATAGTTAGCCGTTGCAGAGATACGAAGACAAGGTATAGTTGGGATTCGGCTAGGAGAAGAACATCAGACTTTCAGGAAGAAATCTGTATTTGGACGTTTCGGCTGCACATTGGCAGCCTTCTTCAGTTAAAAGATACAACTTTAAGTAAAAAAATAAATATACAACTTGTAAGTAAAAAACAGGCAGAAATGAGTGTAGTATATACATAAAGACAATAAATTTTAAAAATAAGATTGGTTAAAATTTATTGTCTTTATGTATATACTACACTCATTTCTGCCTGTTTTTTACTTACAAGTTGTATATTTATTTTTTTACTTATAAGTTGTATTTTTTAGCTGAAGAAGGCTGCCAATGTGCAGCCGAAACGTCCAAATACAGATTTCTTCCTGAAAGTCTGACGTTTTTCTCCTAGCCGAATCCCAACTATACCTTGTCTTCGTTTCACAGTCTTTCAAGATGTGATTACGATTATAATCACAGTCCCTGAAGATAGGATTACAATTATAATCGTAATTAGAAGAGTGATTACGTATACACTTGTAATCTCAATTGTCTGTTCGCTCATTTCCGGCCCCCTAATGGTCCGATTTTGATGAAATTTGGTACAAAAATCGTTCGTCTAATTTGAAAGGTCAAGTTCGTTAACCAGCCGAATCCTCCCACCGGAACATGGTTTTTGGGGCGAATGTCGCGCGAAAAAAATCGTTCCGCTTTTAAGGCGATAGCTTTAACCGTTTTCGAGAAAATTGGAAAAATAGTTGCTGAATAACGTTTTTGGTTTGGGTACTTAAAATCATGGGATTCAGTTGAAACATTTTTCGCATGTTCGAATTTCATCAAAACTAATATGTTAACATTTTGGTTACGTTTGGAGTTAGGGAAGGATTAGAATAAAATATTTTATTAACAGACATGAAAAGTTTTGGGAACTTCGTATACTTTCCCTAATATCTCGAAAACGGTTAGGAAATCGTGATAAGTGGATAGAAACTATTTGAAAGCTTTCTAAATTCTCTACAAAAAAGATTCTGAAACAATTTTTGATTAGGTGATATCAATCGGAGAAATAAGTGCTTAAACTTTGAAGTAATTGATTTCGTTTATTCGAACGGTTATTTTTGTCTGTTTTTATTCCTTGTTATTTTTTAATTGCTTATAGTTGGATTATGTATTTGACAATAAAACAGATTAAGTAAAATAAGAAAAACAATTCATTGTTAGAAATATAGCTTGCCAAGAGAAAGAGATTCGATGAAGTCTTTTGAATATTTTCAATTGCCTTCATCCTGTTGGTTTTTTTTATTTTATTTTTTAATTGATTTTATTTGTAGAATTATTATCTACTATAGTAAAAGAACACAAGAAAATGTGAAAATTTTGATATTTTCCAATGATTGAAACGTATGAAATGAAGTATCTGTAGAAGAGGATTCTAGGGTCTGGCGGACCCGACCTGGTAAATCCCTATGAACAAAGGCAGAGCAAAATATTATCTGTTTCTATTTTAAGCTTTTCAAATGACATTAGGGATATGAACGGAACCGCGCTAAGATGATGCAGCTCCTGCGAGTCGAACGTTTTTTAATAGATTGTAGTTATTTACGATATAAATTTTCATCAAAACGTTTTAAGTAGTTGAGATCCATGTTTGTACTTTTTGTTTAAGTCGGATGGTTTCCGCTTGGCTTTGCCATTTTTCTGTGCATTTTTCTTGCTTTTATCTTCTACGCATAAGGAGTTCTCAAATTCTATTTTTTTATTTTCTAAAACAGCTAAAAATATCGCCTAGAAAGTGGTTTAAACATGGAATATCAGACGCTTCCAAACTTTCCATTCCAGAATCCTCCGATCTATAGTCAATGCTCCTTTTTACATTCCTTTATTACAGGATGGATCTTAACCCCATCCGATTTGAAAAATTTCCTCACAAATTATCCCTAAACCCCAATGCTGCTGTCCAGTCACTGTCCACTCACAACCATCCTTATTACCCAGCAGAACGGTTGAACAGGATGTGGCCCCGCGATCTGCTTTAACCCTGGAACAGGCGCCCGGAGCTCTGTAATCGTGCGCTAGCGTCCTAATAGGACAGCCGACATTTTTTAAACTTAACAATTTCTGTATGCATTTTGAGGTCTAAAAAATTAAGAACTTTCGTAGACATCTAAGAAATTAAATAAAAATGAAAATGATGCAAATAGATGAATCAGCTCAATGCCAAAAACTAAATAGTATAAGCACTGATTTTGCGTTATCGCAAAGGACATTATGTTCAGTCTCAGACCTCCCACCTCTCTGAGAAAGCTGCTATCACCCAAATTTACTCTCTATGTATGTATACTAATCGCCCACAGTCAAAATCTTGAAAATAAAAAAAGGTTTGATAAGTTTTCTAAGCCCTTCAACATTGGATAAAAGCTCTATTAGTCCTCAAAAATACATATGAATAACCCCCCAATCAACCTCACATTACTCTGATGGTCAGAGTAAAATGTTTTCTTGACAATTTGGCAAAAATATGGCAAGAAAAGAAAAAAAGAACTACTTAAACTAAACTACTGGAGAGAGGTGCACCTTGTGTGGAGGGACTTGACTGAGGTACCTTAAAAAAGCAGGGTTACGTAAGTCAAGGGAGTGTGATAATGGAGGTTATCTTCTCCCCACAAGCCCCTAGAGCAGGTATGGGCAACCTTTGACACGTTGTGGGACACATTTTAGTGTGCAAATAGGTTGGTGGGCCACGTAGATGGTTCAAAATAAAATGACATCGGATTTTAAAGTAGTGTTCATGATTTTTAGCGATTGATATCTGACATGAAATACAAAGATTTTTGACAATATTATTGTAATACAATTTATTAAAATAACAAAATGTAATGGAAAAAATAGATACAACATTATAATTAAATCGCGAAATTTGGAATTATTAAAAACTACGAAAGCTAGATAACGACACAAAATCATTGAGACACTGCTTGCTCGCTCACTTGATTCCGCAGGAGCAAGGGACAAACCCCTTCTCACTCGATCTACCGTGTTCGGAGTGTAATGTATGCTGGTCCAGATGCTCGTTCTTTTAGCACTTTCCTCCGAAGGAAAGTAGCTATTGAGGTTGCACTCATGACGGAATTTTTGAAATAAATTTTCAAATCTTTATCGATCCTACCTAGTAGACACCGAAAATGACCTCCGTTAAAATTTATATATATATATATATATATATATATATATATATATTATATATATAAAATATATATATATTATATATATATATATATATATATATATATATATATATATATATGTGTGTGTGTGTGTGTGTCTGTTAACACGATAGCGGCCTGAGTTTTTGTTTTTTTCTTAACGAAACGTGGTATATAGCGTTCAGTTAGCAAACGATTGAACGAGTTCGTTAACCACCAAAATCGGTCCACCGGGAGGAGGGTGGGTTTACCCCGGACCCAAAACACTAATTTGACCATGCCAGCCGTAGTTTTTGTTATATTTCAACGAAACTCGGTTTCGTTGTGTTGATCTAAAGAGAGAAATACGTTTTAAAAATAAACTAAATCGGTTCATTAGGAGGGGGGTGGGTTACTCCGGACCCGCATTACCAATTTGCCAATACCAGCCGTAATTTTTGTTATATTTCAACGAAACTCGGTATTCGTGGTGGTAATCAACAGAGAAAAATTAGTTGTAAAAATAAACGAAATCGGGTTATTTAGAGGGGGGGGGGGGTTTACTCCGGACCTAAAGTACTAATATACTTATACCGGTCGTAATTTCTGCTGTATTGTAACGAAACGCGGTATACGTCGTGGGTATCTCATGAAAAAGAAGTGTTGTAAAAATGAAGTAAATCGGTTGATTGGAAAAGAGGGTTTACTTTAAACTCTGTTTCATTAGAATTAGCCCGCCAGACGTAGGTTCCCAAAGCCGCCGCGAGGAGCGTTCTCCCACTAGGGGGACTGTATCCTGTTCCTGCGTCAGATCAAAAGACGGAAAATGAAGTTTTTGTGTATTTATTAAGTAGTACAGTATCATGTATTAACATAACTCTAGAAGCAAATTATTTACAAAATTAATAATTGAACAGTTCTCATAAGAAATGTAAATGAGCAGAACTATTCAAGATTTTATTTTATTTATATAGGTTATTTACAGCAAATGATTCAGTAATGTAGTCTACACTACAAAAATTCCGAGGAGAGTGCTTAGTTATGCAGCTTCTGCGTGACGGCCTTTTTATCTTGTCAATGTAAGCACATTACAAAATTTAATTATGTAAGTATTTAATTAATTATGTAATTACATAATGTAATCTCATTATTAAAAAAAAGAAGTGGTTTCATTTGGTTGACCACGTTTTGTCCAAATATAAGGGTATCTACCGGGAAGCCTATTCCCTTAAACGTAGTAAGAGCTGCGACATTTGTCGTGCGAATTTCGCCGAAAAAATAGTGTTCCGGTTGGTGGATTATGTTGGTTAACGAACGTTTGGCGAATATTTTAAGCCAAATTACACACAAAAAAGTACTATTATAGGATTTACTGGGTGGTGGAAAACTGTTGGCCAGAAATAAAATTATAAAGTTCCCACCGTTTATTTTATTGGCGTATATAAGAAATAATTTCAGGGGGGGATTTAGGGTTAGGGAATACTAACAACTCAGAACTTGGAATAGTTAGCCAAATAAAACGCTATTTCACCCAATATAAATCTTTTTTTCTGAACTGAGTAATTTTATTTAATTTATTTTTGAGGTTTTTATTGTTGAAGTATCGACATAATTTATTGTAAAATAATTATTATGTAACCTGGCTTTCACCTGGGAACCAGGCTACTAAAAAAAACATATGCTACTTTATTCTTTGATGTTATTATATTGTGTGCATTAAAAAGCTTAAAATCAGTGATCAAATTAAAATTCATTTAAAATACCTAAACAGGTTATGGGCCCAGCATGAAGTTATAAGTAACATTCACAGAAAGGTAAATTAATGAAGATTTGAAGAAGTGAATGCTCTGAGGTACGTTTTTTTTCTTTTTAAAAAATCGAGTCCAAATCGATTATTATTCCTCAGATTGCTCTATTAGAAGGAAAGATCAATTGGGAAAACTGGCAGGTGAAAATAAGAATGGGATTAAAAATGATACCTAGGGCAATAGAAATAATAGATGGAACTTACAGGTATCCTTTAGAACCTGCTGATAAAACTGATAATGAAGCTATGAATGCTTATGATAAAGAGTTAGCTAAATTTAATAGAATTGACAACCAAGCATTGCTGGTTATGTCTAATAACATGACAGAGGAGATGTTTGAAAAGGTGAGACGCCATGAGTCTAGTAGAGATATGTGGTTGGGACTTTGTCAAATTTTTGATACATTCTCAGAAGATAGAATTTTTGATTTATATAATAAATTTTTTGAAAGTAAGTGGATGCCAGAAGATGATGCTGTTGCATTTATTACCTGAATTTCCAATGCATGGAAGCAGTTGCGAGAGGAAATTGATAAGCAACCTGCTGGTAACAAAGATATTTTACTAATATGTAAAATTTTAAAATCCCTTCCTGATAAATTCAAATTATTTACTGCTGGATGGAGACTTATTAATGAAGAGAACAGGAATTTAAACAACCTTACACAAAAATTATGTACATTTGAGAGCAACCTGGGTGATAGTTGTTCAGAAGAAGTTTTGGTTGCTAAGGGTACCAAATCTCAGTTTCATAGGCATGTTAGGAATAAAAATTCTAATTTTCAGAAAACCTCAGTAATTTGCCACTACTGTGATAAAAAGGGCCACACAGTTCAAAGATGTAAGTATTGGCTTGCTGATGGCAAACCACCTAAGCCTGCTAAAGCTAAATTTGCTCAAAATAATTCAAGCGAAGGTTCAACTCTGGTAACAGTTACCTCAAAGGTTTTTGCATCGGAGACTAATAGTGGGGCTTGGTATGTGGACAATGGAGCGACACATCATATATGTAACAAGAGGGAATGGTTCACAAATTTTGAATCATTTACAGATGACCATGTAATTATTACAGCTGATGGCTCTCAAGTCAAGGGGCTTGGCAAGGGATCTATTTTTATTGAAGCTGCATCTAACGGCCTTTGGAAGAGATTTGAGCTCACTAATGTCTGGCTAGTTCCAGGTATTTCTGAGAATCTTTTTTCACTTTTAGCAGCTCAAGATCATAGACCAAAGAGTAAATTTGAATCCACTGCAGTTAGCTGTAAATTATTTGAAGGTAGAGAAACTCTTGTGTCAGGGAGTCGCCAAATTGGTGGTGGTCTCTATAAACTAGCCATTAGGGTAATACCGACAAAAGAGAGCTGTAAATTAGAAAATAACAATGTATCTGCTTCTATCAAAGACCAGAATTTATTACAGCTATATCATGAAAGGATGGGCCATGAAAATAAACGACATGTAAAGGAAGTTATTAAAAGGGAACTTAATTTAGAATTAAGACTTGATGGTGAACTTTGTGAGGGCTGCATAAAGGGAAAGGCTCATAGACTCAAATTTGGACGCCGGAAAAGAGCTGAGAAGACTGGTGAGATTATAAGCACTGATGTATGCGGTCCTTTTATCCCTTCGAAAAGTGGTTTTAAATATTTTTTGATATTTAAGGATGATTTTTCAAAATTTAGAAAAGTTTATTTTATTAGAACTAAAGATGAAGTCTTTCAAAAATTGAAGGAATTTTTAGCAGAAGCAATCCAGTTAGGTCATAAAATAAAATGTATTGGATGTGACAATGGTGGAGAATTTAAAAATGAAAGAGTAGAAAACTTACTCAATTCAAAAGGCATTGAAATCAGATACACTATGCCATACACACCACAACAAAATGGATGCGCTGAGAGAGAAAACCGCACCATTATAGAAACTGCAAGAGCCCTCATACACTCAGGAGAAGAATCTTTACCTAAGGAGCTATGGGCAGAAATGATTAATGCTTCTGCCTATATATTAAATCGTACAGGTCCATCATCAGAAAAAGAAAAATCTCCATTTGAATATTGGATGGGTATAAAACCGGAAATAAAAAACTTCGTATTCTAGGATCCAAATGTTGGGTACATGTGCCTAAAGAAAATAGAAGAAAATTTGATAAAAAGGCAGTTTAAGGAGTACTTGTTGGATATGATGGGGACAATGGATACAGAGTCTTCTCAAATAATAAGCTGATTAGATCAAGAGACGTCATATTCCAGGAGTCACTCAAAGCACCAATACGTGAAGAATCTTCATTTCATCCAAGTGAAGCAAAAGGTATTGGCATATATTATGAAGAAAATCCAGAAGAACATAAAGAAAATGAAGGAGAATCTCAAGAAATACCTTTGGAAGAAGAAGAGAATCCAGAAGAATTTGAGGAACATCAAGAGGAATCTCAAGAAGAAGAAAATGAAGATCTAGGATTAGAAGATGTAGTGTGGAAAAGAGGCGTTAATCTGAGGGCACAGGATAAACTCAATAAACCTAAAGCTATGAATGATTATGTCAACATCGTTGAAGGGAGTGAAGTTGTGCCGTTGGACTTGCACAATGCAATGAAGAGTGAGGAAGCGGAGGAATGGCGAAAAGCCATGGAAGAAGAAATGACTTCTCTAAAAGAAAACAAAACATGGACTATCTGTGATTTGCCTAAAAATAAAAGGGCTATTCCTTCAAAATGGGTTTTCAGCAAGAAATACAAACCTGATGGAAATTTAGAAAGATATAAAGCTAGGTTAGTGGTAAAAGGATTTGCACAAAAGGTCAAGATTTTGGAGAAACATTCAGTCCAGTTGCTCGTCAAACCACTGTCTGAACAGTAATCAGTATTGCTGCCAATGAAGATATGAGTCTTCATCAGTTTGATGAAATACTGCATTTTTAAATGGAGAACTCAAGGAGGAGATCTATATTCAACAACCAGAAGGCTTCAATGACAACTCAGGGAAGGTTTGCTGATTACATAAAAGCCTATACGGACTCAAACAGGCTCCTAGTTGTTGGAATGAGAGAATAAAGAACTTCCTAGTTAGCATTGGTTTTCAAATTAGCTCAGCAGACCCTTGCCTATTTATCAAAGATGTAAATGGTAAAAAGACTTTGTTATGTTTGTATGTTGACGATGGATTAATTGCTGCTTCGGATGAAAGAGAAGCAATGGAGCTCTTAGACAAATTAAAACAGGAGTTCAAAATCAAGACTAAACTAGCTGATTTCTATCTTGGATTGGAGATTAACAGGAGCAAGGAAGGTATCAAAATATGCCAATCTTCTTACATTAGGAGGCTTCTTAAAACATTCCAGATGGATGAGTGTCGACATGTTACCACTCCAATTTTAAAGGATGACATAGATAATGAAAAGGAGCACAGAAACATCAAGACAACTAATTTTCGATATAGAGAAGCTGTGGGCTCGCTTATGTATTTGATGATATGTACAAGACCAGATATTGCTTATTCGATCAACAGCTTCAAGAACGCTTGATAATCCTTCCGATAGTGACATAGCCAGGGTCAAACGAATATTCCGTTATTTAAAAGGGACTTCTGAACTTGGAATATTGTACAAGAAAAACCATAGAAAGGGCATTCTTCAATGCTACACGGATGCAGATCTTGGTGGTGATAAATTAACTGGGAGGTCTACTACTGGCATTGCTTGTATATATTCAGGTGGTGTCATATCATGGTCTAGTAAACGACAGAGTTCAGTTTCCATCTCAACCACTGAAGCAGAGGTCATCCCTGCAAGTGAGGGTGCAAGAGAGATGATTTGGCTCAAAAGGTTGCTTCAAGAGATGACTGACTTTAAAGAAGGGACGCTTTTTGTCGACAATAACGCTGCTATTAAATTAGCAGAGAACCCTGTTTGGCACAAACGTACAAAGCACATATCCATTCGCCACTTCTTTGTCAGAGAAAAGGTTCAAGAGGGAGAAATTCATATGAGGAGAGTGGATACCCAAAATCAACTTGCTGACAGTTTAACAAAGCCGATACTAAGTCCTAGACTTAAGAAGCTAAATCAAGATTTAGGACTTTTTTGAACATTCAATTTGTGTATTATATTAAATACATTAGTTTTAATTATTTTACAAGTAA